>JAQGAB010000694.1:0-23131 GCA_034696565.1 Isotomurus graminis | reverse complement strand
CCGAAATTCGTCCTGGACTTTTCTCCTGAAACACTCGCTTTTGTTGTGATCAGTGGTCCGGATACTTTTGAGAAATGTGTCATTCCATACCTGAAATCGGAGTTTAAGGACAAACCTAACGGAGAAACAAATGATCCCTTGGATAATGCTATGGTGGATGCGTTTAAAAAAGTCAAAGAGGTATAATGTTCAATATGAGATTTTGTATTTTAGTTCCTTGGGGCGTATGTAAGTAATACATATTAATTTTGACTTTTCGATTTATTCTGTAGGAACTAAAAGACTCTTTAGTGGAAAGTATTATGTATCATGACTTCGAGTTACATCCCAACCGGAGACCCAAGGTTCTCGTTCAAACTGCTGCGCATGTAGCCGGCGCTGTGCAATATTTTCACAAGAATTTACTGCCACCGCATTTCCAAGAGCTTTTTGCTGCACAGTCGGTAATAAAATATTTTCCTTCTGTGAATATTTTAGTAGAATTGACCAATGCTTTTGGAGTAGGATTTATGTGGAGTCGCGGTTCATCCTAATTACGGAGGGTGGTTTGCTATAAGAGGTGTCATTATCGTTCCGGGATTTGCTGTGCATCAAGACGAACTGGCTAGACCTCCTGCTCTCAACTTAATTCCAGTAAGGCCCTTGTTTGCACTCTTCAACGCTAATCTCTGTTTACCGTCATTCATTTGAATTGAACGTTTTCGGTATTTGTAAGGCTTCAGATAATATTAGGCGACTCAAGTACGAGCTTAATATTCTGTTCCTCTCATAGTTGAAGTTGATCACTTCAGTGGATATTTCACTGCGAAACAAGAAGCGTCATAATGATCAAGTTTAGTAAATCGATAATTGTCATTTGTTTCAGGATGAGGGGATAGCGGCTACTTTATTACAAGAATTCGCTTACAATTGGGAGGCTAACAAATGGCGAACAGTGTACAAAGGCAGCGATGGGATAGAGTATTCAGATGACTTTAAGAACTTCCTCGCCATTCCACCTGGACAACGGTGGCAATTCATTCGGGAACGGGGGTTCTTGCAAACTCATGAATAATTCATGTCGCATTGATGATGATCCAAAGTGGAGGAGAAAGGTCTGCATCGTAGCTCTCTTGCATACTAAGAAATGTGAGCAATAATCACAATATTCGTACAAAGTTTATTTCTGTATCTGTCTAAAGATATACGGGTCCTATTCTACTCAATGGGTGATAGTAACAGTAACAATTAGCTTTAATGTTATTGTGAGAACGAGTTTAAGGAACGATAATAACAATCCATATAATAATTATTGTTACAAATGATTCCTTGCAACAACTCCGCCCATTCATTTACTGATCACCTCTTCCTTCGGCCTGTAAAGCGTAACAGTTGTAATCCATTTCTTGCCAACTTATAGCTGAAGTATCGTCTATAGTTTTCAGGATGAGCAAGGTTGATTTCGTTTTGATGTGATGATTGGGTATAAACAAGGCACTTGTCATGAACAAGAGAGCTATCACACATAGAGTTGGTACTTTGCACGCAGGTAGACAATCCCTTGTGAATTTTTGCTTCAAGGAGGTTTGTGGCTCTCAAGGGGCCGAAGTTGTCCCGTCGTAAGCGTACAAGATTCCTCCCCTTCATCATGAATAGTTATTTCCGGTGGGAAGGTTTTTTGAGCAGACTCATGGGTTTCCCCAATTTCTTCTTCGATTCCGTTCAGCAGTGTAGGGAAAGAAGGAGGCTGTGGTAGTGGTGGCATGATTTCAGATGAAGGGCTCAGTGACGAGTGGAACTGAATATTCTGGAGCAGAATTGAAGATGCTTGTTGGACTTTCTGCTGTTGGTCGGTGAGGGACTTCATCATCTCTTTCTCGACTTTCCCCTCAGGAGGTTCGCATTCAAACGACGACAGGAGAAGGGCTAATGAAGAAAAAATGCGTAGAGAAATATAAACAAACAATTTTGTGCACTCTTCCATAGTCAGCTTCATTAGGAATTGCTAATGTTTAAGACTCACCACTTTCACTCGAAATGGGCATCGTTTGGATGGCCTGGATGATAGTCGGTACTTTGGGAAACGGCGGAGAAACCTGCTGCCACGAGACAAGCTCTCCAACCTGTCTTGCAAACTTTCTGAATCTCTCAAAGTTAAGATGGCCATTAGGCAGTCTGAATAAAATGAAGGGTAGAACCAAAAGAAGAGTCATCATTAGCGTGATTCATTAAAAGCACTTCTCTCGATCAACCTTCATTGATTTCTCTTATAACGTCATCAAGATTTGAGGGCAAAAATATAATAACCTTTGAGCACACTCCTCCTTGAGGAAGTACAAGTCTTTGATAAGAAGCGAGAGAAATGGGATGACGACTTTCTGCCTTCCGTCAGCGGGATTCGAACAGTGCCAAACTGCTGACTGCAAATTCAAACAGAAAGATTCATTCATCACTCTCCACCCTCGGATTGCGTGGAAATAACAAGCTCTTTCTTTTTGTACCTTCAGCAGACTCCTGTACGATGCGAAGTTGTTGGACGGATCCATGTGGGTCTCAAGTGATGAGAGCAAGTCGTACGAGAGCTTTCCCCACTATGTAACAAAAAGTACAAGTTCACCACACCTGACTACTTTATGTCTCTCAGCAAGCTGTATGCCTCCACATTTCTTCATGCTTTTAATTAATTCTTCTGCACTTCAAGCTGTGACTTGTTTCATGTCATGAGAAGGAGATCAATAGGCTTTAAATCTTAACCCCGAGGGTGCAATTTACATAAAAGTACTTTCTCCACCCGTTGACAGTTGTGATAAGAAGGGAGCAAGAAGCATCATAAGCATAAAGATAAGTGCGTGTTCTTCTTACGGTCTTTTTGAGCCTGGCTACAGGAAGCATGTTGAGCCCAGTTATGATGGCCATTAGACTGTTGAAATTGCCGATATTAAAGCACTCTCTGGCCACTTCGACCCAGAACTCGATGCATCGGGCCCGCAGTCTCTTCTTCCCTGTCTGTCAATTGAATAAAACTCACATTAACATGGGCCACAAACCATCCACAGCCCCATCAAATCTCCATTAGTAATTCATGCTTAAGGAGGAAGTTGAGCGAGAGCAAACTTTCACCAACTTTTATTTCACGTCAGTACTTAACTCAAGAATCACATACAATCGACACTTGCATCGAAATGAGTTTGGGCAGGAGAGCAATCGTGTGTACGTGTTGCTTGTAGTAGTTGAACCTCAGTCTCTCCCCAATATATTGATTATCAATTATGCAAGAGAAAGTGGTTTCACTCTCAAGCGCTAAGTACACACGAGCTGACCTGTTGTTGTCCCATACTTACTTTGCACACATCCGTAGCCACGATTAGACTTAGTCGATGAAACCACTGAACATACGACTCCAATCGATTCCGCTTAAGTTCCTTAGGACTATTTGCAGATCCAGGGGGAGAAGGCTCTTTCAGAAATGCCTGAAAATTGACGCTCACAATACACTTCCACCACCAATCCCACAGCATTACACAAGTTTTTCAATTAAAATTGATAGGTTTCTCCCTTGGAGGTGAGTCTAAGGAGACTATGCGTCTAGCAAGTATTGCTTTCGAGAGAAGAGCCAAACAAGAACTAGAGGAATTACATAAGGTGCTTCTAAAGAATTGTAAGCGTGTTCGACCAGGTCTCGCTTGTAATTTCACTAATCACTGGACTGCGATAAAATTTGGCTTTGATAAAGGTTTCGGCTACAACTGGCTACAAGAGGATTCGGGTCACGAATTCAATTGATTCTATCCTGTAAAATTTGTAGAGAAACTTACTTGGAGAAACTCTTGGGCTCCGATGAAAGAGAACCTTTCCAACTCTATGTGAGTTAATTGTTCAGCCAAGAGATTCGGATCGGGACAAATTGCCAACACTCGTGTTTGCTGAAAAAACACACGTGAAAAAATTCTTAGTCATTTGATATTGCGATTATTTTTCATTCGATTAATTCTTCCCAAAATTCTTCACGACTCGTTAACCTGGCTAATCTTAACTCTCTGTAGGATGGGACACATATCTTCCCAACAATTTTTATCGGAGGAGAAATCTTTATGACTTTTACTTCCGATATTTCATCATACAAAAACTATTGTGGGGAAATGTCGGATTAGGTTTTAGTTCGAAGTTTAGTGTGTCTGTGTCTATATATGTGTGCGTGAGAAAGAAATGGAGAAATGAAATTGATCTTTAGATGTCTTCTGAGGTTGGTTTGGTTGTGATATTTGGTCGGGGATGGTGGCTGGTGAGATGATTTGTATTCCGAAGGGGGACGAAACCACCACCATCTCTCCCACCTTCACCTTTCCCAGAGATCGAGTCAGATTAGAGGCATAGACTGTTGATGAAAAGGAAGATGAGTGAGCTGACGAGGTCACGTCCATCCAAATCGAAACATTCATCCCAATCCTAGCGATCGTCGTAACTTTTTGTCTAAACCTGATCCCTCGAAGCCAATAAAGGCCCTCCACACAAGAATAAAAATGAGCATTACTACTCAAGAGAAAGTTACTTTCTCTTTAAAGATGCTCACTCCTCGAACAGAACTCTCGTGGTATCCTGGAAATGTAGTGCTGCTGCTCTTCGGAAGACTTCACTGTGTCAATCCTTTTGAGGAACCCAATTGATTTATTTCCAGTTTTATTTCTACTTTCACTCCGTAAGTCGGATCCAATAAGCTTGACTGGAGCCCTCCTCTGGTGAAATGGCTTCTTTTCCTTCTTTCGGCGAAAGGGAAATCCATTCATCTTTCATTCAGTCCGTTAAAAAAGAGGCAAGATTTTTTCTTCATCTTTACTCTCCTTGAAATATGATGAACAGAGACAAGTGCGGGTTGTAAAGTTCCCGAATATTTTGTCTCCTCGTGTAATACCTAAAAGCACTAGAAGTCACTTTTGCATGTGTCGTAGGCATCTCTTATCCGCTCTTGTTTATTCAATTATTATGGATTGGATCTCCACATCGACCCGTGCCCAAGCATGAACATCCAAACGACTTTCGACACACTTCACATTCACTTTCTCCCGGCAGCAAGGCTTTCTTCCGTTGAATGCTTTGTGCTCCGTCCAAAGGCTCCTGATTCTTCCATGGACCCCTTCCACTATGGATGCAGCTGCTACGATGAATTCAAATGGGATAACGAAGCGCATAAATCATGAACACCATTCGAGATTTAATTCAGACGAGGAGAGTGAGCTGAGAGTCAGTCCATCCACAGCCCTCCTGTGAGAGTCGGATGGAAAATGCATGAGAGTGGCTCCTCTTGTACTTTATCCCATCCTGATTAATGACTTATGAGAGCATCTCTTTGCACGTTTCAATCTCACAAAAGCCAACTTCCGACCTAATTATGAGCTTAGTTGACGTGCAAACACACTCTGGTTCCCCTAACTTATGTTTCAAAATGAAGTACGAGAAACCGTCACGCTTCTTACCGAGTTGAGAGGAGCTTCAGAAGCCTCCACTGAAAACTTGTGAATCATCGATTCAAACTTCTCAAGTGCTGTAAGTTTTGAGAGGAGAGAGGTCAGGAGAATTGAGACATCCTTCTTCACCTGGACACAAAAAGGAAAGTTTGAGCACACCGGTTATTACTAATTAAGGTAGATTTATGTCCCAAAGGAAATAGAAAAATCAGAGTCACGGAGTGTGTCAACAGTTGAGGAAATTAATGCATAAACTTTGCTCATCGTCTTTCCCATCCAAAGTCCATCCCAGGAAAAGAAAACCCATTTCCCTCGAATCATTATTTCAAAGAAAAACTTTTTTTCTTCCAGACATGAATTAAGAAGTTCACTAAGGTAAGAAGAAGAATGAGATGAAATAAAAAAACTCAATCTGGAAGAAGATTTCACATAAGGGAAAAGTGATCATCAAACGCATTTCTCTCCATTTTACGACTTTTCCAGCCATAAATTGAAAATTCTAAAGAGCAAGTCCAGAAACATTGGAGGAACATCCCCTCACTCCACTTAAAAGTAAAAAGCACGGAAATATCTATTCACTCATTGTAAATAACGAGACGATTAGAGCCGTCCGTTTTTTGAGAGGAATCATCATTAGTAGCTTAATTCCCAAAGAATTCTACACTTCAACTCATTTTGCAGAATTCATAGAGCTGTATTGGATTTTTGTTCACTGGATTTCTGAACTGAATAGCATTGAGCAATTACTTAATGGGTATTTATGGTAATGATTAACTCTTCCTTGAAATTCTGCTTCACTAACAAGCATGGCTGGGTACTTTATCTCCCGAAGAAGAGTATTTTTACCAACTGCTAAAATATTTCTTTGAAGAAGCCTTTGGAGGAATCATGAGTGGGTGATATTATTTAGTCTGCTATTCTTTGTGTGCTCATACAGGAGAATGTACATAGATACTGGATGGAATGTCTAGAGATCCATCCTTTTAGTCCTTCTGACATGATTTACTACCCTGGAGAACTTGGATAGTTTTTCCATTATCTTTTTTCTGACTCGCTCCCGAACCCGCTTATCCCACAAAGTAAAAAACAACCCGGAGTTATTTTCATCCAGTTTTTGGTTTCAGTTTGAACGGGAAACAATAATGCTTCCTTTGAGAGACAGATTCTCTTCCTTCGTCTACAGTTTTTGTTTCATTGAATCATGAAATCATATTTCCATCTATTCTCCACCTTGTTTCAAGTATGACCGAATACCAGAAGTCTCTTTAACTCTATGTATGAGTTTCCTGAAATTGTTAAAGTGCTTGTGTTACTCAACCCCGTATTTCAAATTTTCCTATAGGAAAAAGTACCTGGTGAATGATTGCAAGATCACTCACTTTATCAAGAAAAAGCACAATCGTCGAGAGGAAGGAAGCTCTAGATGATATGAATGTATGAAAAGACATCTCAACCACGACGGTTATACGAACATACCCACCTTTTCTCTTCTCCTTTGTCTTGGCTCAATTTCTTTATTATTTTTCCCAGACTGAACTATATAACTTCTTTCTCCCTATTCTGTAGTATGCCGAAAAATTCTAATTTATTCTTTTTCCTCCTACATCCTACCACTTTATCCTTCGTGTGCCTGACTCACAAGCGGATTACACAAGTCTCGATCCCTCCCTACCTACCGCACCAACGAGATTCTTTCTTATTAGTAAACCTAAAACTTCTCAATCCAACTCAACAGCTTTCTCTTTCCGGAATCTTTTTAAAAAACAAGAGTAATCTCTAGAGGAGTCGATCTCAGTTGATTTAAAAGCATAAGAATGTGTAACTATGTAGGACCCAATGAGAATATAGACTTTTCGATCCATCGAGGCATCCCACACACTCACTTACTCTACACCTACGTGAATCACTCCACGAGTGGTTATGTCGACATTATATTAAAACAGCTGTGTCAATTACATTTGGATCAATGGCGACACACTTCTGGGTGATTGCTCTCACATTGGACATCATCATTCCGTTATCATCTCGAAAGTCGTAGGGAAATAATTCCATCCAGTGAGCGAGGAGTTGAACAAAATGTTTCACCATCATCACTTTCCTCCCCTCTGGTCCTTCTTCCTGCAAGGAGAAAAAAAGATGAAACGATTACACTCAATAAAGCACCTTCCTACAAGGCGCCTCCTCCACCTTCCTGGCACAGATGGCCAATTCAAATAAACGCGAAATGATTTGTATAGAAGAGAAAGCCATGCATGGTCGTAAGAATACTAATAATTGTATTGACACAGAAACTCAAGCTTAGGAATTTGTTTGTCTTTGTGGTTTCTCTTGTCAGTTTCCAATTATATTGCAGCTTTCATCCCACATACCTAGCCACACCACATCACCTCGTACGCCCAGTCAAGTTGCCAATATATAAAACAAAACAGTGTGCATTCCTCCCTGTGCTTTGCATGCCAATAAAACAGAGAAAAGGGAAAGTCAATATGTATAACAATAGCCCAGACAGACTTCCATGGCTGCTTTCTCCAAAGTACAACTTCCTAGGAAAGTGACAGAGACAAAAGGATAGCGAGTCATGAATTGTGTTGCCGTTGAGAAAGCGAGAACAACTTGGCACTGCTGAGAGCACAATGGAGGCAAAAATTTCACTACAAGTCTAATGGAAGGAATGAGATTTTGAATGGGCCCATCCAATTCAATTTACGGCACACAAGACTTTCTCTGCGAAGCAGGAGATCAACGTTGTAGCATGTTTGGGTTGGCTCATTAGTCGTGAGGGAAGTTAAACAACTCTTGCCCAGCCACCATCACCTGAGTTAATGCCCAAAGCTTTCTACACCTTGCTGGAGAAAGTGCAAAGCTACTAGAAGAAGAGTACGATAATAATAGACGGAGAAATGGAGTGAATCGTGCACATACATACGTACTACATAAGCAGAGGGAGTGCATATTCCTTCCATTTCCCTTACTTCGATCAATCCACTTTGCAAATGGGTAGGACTAATGGATATTCCAGCCATTAGCACCAAACCGCATGCACGCACTTTGTACTTTCTCCCCAAGCTGTTAAAGCAAGCAGGTGGGAACGAGAAAGCAACAAATTGAATACAATTTCTGTAGGCTGCACAAATGAAATATGTTCGACAGTTTCTAATTCAAATTCCTTGGCATCCATAAACTTGTAGTGTTTGTTGTTTCATAGGACAGTGTTTCAGGAGTCCTAAAATTCCACCAGTCAGTCTGGAGAGAAAGAGCTCGTTTTATTGCTCTACGTGAGGGGAATGAAAGAAGAGAGGGACCAGTTATAGTGGGTCACGTTCCTCCAGAGTTCTTATCATCGTCATCGTCACTGAGCTCTTCTTAATCATTCTACGATTTACATTAGGCTTAAATGAATCTTTTCTCACCCCGAAGGAAAAAGCGTGATGGAAGACTGTGGAGAGAAGTTCGTGTGGACGTATGAAGAGTCTCGACGACAAAACGAAGGCGAAGATGAAAGGTCGGTCTGGGCTGACCCGAGGTACCAAATGTTCTATTAGGGCTTCCAGTCTCCCACTCTGCAAACAACCTTCCGTATCGAATATCAGTCCCATCTGTAGGAATGCAAAAAACATTCGTATGAGAAGTCATTAGCTATTTCAATTATGCAAATGTGGTCATTCCATTTCAACCACTTCGTATACCACAGAACGAAAGTTGGAAAACCAATTGGCAATTCAATCGTCACTGCGGACCCACAGGGTTTCTTTGAATTCTCAATGGAATTGTTTCCTCGTAGGAATTCCAGATTTTCCAGTGTGTGCCTTTGGTATTCACAAGCATTTC
The DNA here is from genome assembly GCA_034696565.1 of Isotomurus graminis. Lineage (NCBI taxonomy): Eukaryota > Metazoa > Arthropoda > Collembola > Entomobryomorpha > Isotomidae > Isotomurus > Isotomurus graminis. The sequence continues at coordinate 13,862 of JAQGAB010000694.1, read as the reverse complement.
TTATCGATCGAAGTAGCAGTCAATAATCATCATCACAATGATACAAAGTGTTCTTCTAAGAGAGAAATGGATTTATCTGGGCAAATAATAATAATAGTGTCAGTTTGGATGGACAATGAAGAGAGTGAAATCTCGGTCGTTAATCATTCTTCTTGCACTTGAAGACAAAAGGCAGAAGTGATAGAGAGCCACTCCTCTTGCACACCCACCACCACCAGTAGGAGCTTCAGGAGCAACACAAAACGATGATACAAAGAAGAAGATACACTGAGACTGCACCTAATTTCCTTTGGACTCTCTAAGAAAGGCTAGGAGATAGTGGTAGAAGTAGAGAAAGTTTATTAAGCAAGTTTTTCATCATTCTCACTGCCTTGACTCATAAAGTTGAGCATAATAAATCTGATAAGAGAAAGAGAGACTTTCATGGAGTCTAATGAAGTTGGGTTCGCTTTGAGCAGCGGAGTGAAAACTCATAGCACACGAGACAATAATGAACCACCACGCTAATAAAAGTAGTTTCCCATGGGAGTCTCATTATAATGATAATGATGGTATCTCCAACAGGGCAACGCTGCCACCACCCACTTTGCCCACAAATCCATTATTCCTATTATGCAGATACGAGCATTGTCCCGTCTAAAACTCTCATTAGGGACACACACATACACAATTAGCTATTTTCGCTTAGAACTTTAATAATACGTAATGTCTTGTTTCTCGTTGTATATTGTCCATTGTTCATCCACAACTCATCATCATCTTTCGTAACGACATAAGCTATTTATTACGATTAGTGGAGGATTGATACAAATGGATTATGATTGCGTAAAAGCTGGATAATATTTCACTTTCCCGAATAAGTCATTGGGGAAGAGGATTAACAAAACGTGTGTGGACGTATCTGTATTTCTATGTGGATGCCAATGGAATGGGGGAGTGCCTGTCGTTTCTAATGAAAGCTCAACCATGACATAAGGAAATACAATTGATTCTTTTAGACGCAGAGAAACTTTCTCTCTCTTCCTTATCGCATCGGACACTGTGTCTTACTCGTGGAAGAATGGAATGTCTTCAGTTAGCTTCATTTTTTCAAGGAAGAAAAGAATAGACAGTTTGTAGAGTTCCAATACAAAAACGGGGCTACATTTCTGCCTTACATTTGATCCGAAGTGGGTTTGATATTAAAAGGAGGAGGATGAGGCAGTAACAAATCGTTTTGCAGCTATTCATCTCTTAAGTCAATCTGTCTCTCAGCTAAGGTTCTTCTCTTTTTATGAAAAGAAACAGCCGGAGCATGGACGGTAACAAAAACTTTGGTTCTGAGAGGCAAAGTTGCCTCTTTCTCCAACTTTTGTCCTCGTTTCACCAACTTTACTACGGACTCTTCCCTTTTGTGCTGAACTCTGAACTCGGTGCTTTTTTATTATAGTGCACTACAGCTTCTCAAAGTAAGCATAGGGTAAAGTGGTGGTAATACGGTGATTCGAGGCATTTCGAGGATGGCAGTGGTCGTGGGCTTTGCTAAAAGGAACATCTGGAGAAAGCTTTGTTGATATCCCTCATCTCATTATCTCCCATTTCTTTCCCAGACAAAGTCAAACTTTCTACCACCTTCATTCATGCCTAATTAACCTCTCTTCCTCTTTAATTAAAACATCCACTGTGTGTTTAATCATGTTCAAAGGAGTAAACATCACAGAGGAAGTCATTTTTCCACGTAATCACAACAACTCATAAATTGCCAACCCAATTATTACCTAAAGTAATTCTTACGTGGAATTATTTTTGCATGAAAATAAGCCCAATGCCTAAATGACTTCTGTGGAAGTAGTCGACAGTTCGTTACACAGAGTGTTTTTAACGGAGCCCGAGGACCAGAATTAATGAATTTTCAGCCGATAATTAAATGTTTATCCATCGAAAGATCAGAGGCTGTTAGGAATGTTTTTGAAATGGCCTACTACATATTTTCTGCATTGCCTGCGAAATACAATAATGTACTAGAACTAAAGTTAATAACAACACAGATCTCTGTTCTTTCGACAGTTTACTCGGTCGAAGGGATGCATATAAGAAGTTTCAAACTTTTAAGTCGGAAGTATTGATGGCTTTGATTCAGAGAAAGTTTTGCAACTGCATGAGAGAATGAACAAGGATATAAGGAGACTAGCATGTAAATTCGGTTCAGTTGTGAGTAAATAATTTGGTTTTTGGGCCCTTGACACAAGGCTCTTTATCACTCCAAATAGAATCCAAGCCAAGTCACGACTACAGCAGAATTCAATTTGAATCTCTCTTTCTCTTGTGTGGAAAGCTGATTGCCTGAATCTGAGGTGGCACGTAGAACCATCAACCACTCCCACAATGCCTCAAACTGCTCTCCATTTCCTGATTTCCTCTACTTCTTCCTTGCATATATATATTATAGGGTGTTCCAAAAAGTTACAGAACAACCTAATTTACAACCTATTGTGTGTGTTTCCTACTCATGTTTCTCATCGTATTCCTCACTCAGAGGGGCAATTTTTCATTACCCAGTAGTGAATACTTTTTCTCGTGTGTTGGAGTGGCATTTTATATTCCCGTTGGTCTACACGACATTTTGTTAACTCCGCGTCCCTCATATTGCTTTCACTTGATCAACAACTGTTCATTCTGAAGAGAAAATTTGTGTAAATGGGAAATGATAATGCGATGCCCTCACATATGAACTACGGATGGGATACACACGAATATATTGTATGAACCATACTCGGGTGGACTTACATTATCATGGTTGGCAGAGTTCTTGAGAGGCTGTCCAGCAGCACTGGAAGTGGAACTAGTGGACGTTCCAGGGCCAGTACCACTCACTTGTGGTTTTATTCCCACTATAACATTGGGATTGTGCTGAGTCCATTGTGAGTTTGAGTCGGTCGTGGTACTTGAATTTGACGAGGGGATAGCACCAGGGCACTTTTTCGAAACAGGTTGGATTCCCAACAACGGTTGAGGGGAGGCACACGCAGCTCCCGAGCCACTTCCAGAGACACACCCCACGGCCGATATGGACAGAAGGGGTGGTGGGTGTTGAGGGATACTTCCGTTTGCCAGCAGCATGTCTGATCGACCACTTTGCTGTGGTTGTTGAGACTGCAAACATTTGCATAAAAATTTTAACATCCTTTCTCACGCTTCTTCTCTCCTACAATAGGATTGTCACATCATTTTAGACTTGTTTTGCGGTCCATTTTTTTCTACGAACCATTCTACCCTCAGCCCTCAGCTAGTAGCAGTAGCAGGAGTAGTCTCGGTTTAGAGTATGTTATGTGATGTGACATGTCACCCACATTCCCCAACCAAACTAACTTTATCTCTCTCTACCTCAATTCATATCTTCCATATTCCTGCCCACAACAACAACTTTCATTTCTCACACTTTCTCTCTCACTCGTTTGCCAATTCCATTTCTGTACAATGTGTTCTATCAGCATAAAAATAAAATTATGAGACTACACAGACACTCACATATTTATCTATATCTATATCTATAAGCCCAAACATTTTGTGTTGCACTTCACCCACACTTTCTCACAAAATATTTCCTTTCTCTCTTTTTCACGCTCTTTTATTCTGAAAGTGTTGTGTTATTATGAGGAGCATTAGTTAGGAAGGGAACAGAAAAGGTTCACCGTCATCTCCTTACAACCGTTTCCTTTGTATGGTTCTTTTGACAAAACTGTGTATAGTAGTGGATGTAGATCAACGAGTCCAGAGACAGAGGAGATCTAATAAATAAGCTTTGTTTTGTTGTGGTAGGAGAAAAAAGTCTCCGGATGGAAGACGAACCAACCAGAAGAAGTGTAGATTTCAAACAGATTGAGCAAGGTTGTGACATAAATTTTTCTTCCCAGACATTTTATTTCGTTTTAAACTGGCAGCAAGTAGAGAAGAAGAGAAAGGGGAGAAAGTTGTCAAAGCAAAACATTTTTCTACCAGAATGGAAAGGAGTATACAAGATAGTCTGACCGGAAAAACTCTACACACATACATTCGAGAGGTTTGTTTTGACATTTCAGTAAGGGAGAATTCCTCGACACTCTTGTGTGTGGGTAGAGAAAATAGGAAAGAGTAGGATTGACTTTTGTAAAATACTACTTCCCTTTCTCAGCCTCTCCTCGAATCATAAAGACCTGCAACTTTTAAAATAAGATGTAATAAATTCCATCTCCACAGTAAATAATACGATGAACAAGATTATACCCTCCGATGCAAATACTTTTCGTCTTTCCTCGTGCATCTTCTTGTTGTTGGACATGCCAAGGAAAAAAACCAAAAAAGTTTTACTTCTAAAAGTCTTTTGAAAAAACTGCGAGTAAATCTGACTGCGTTTTTGAAGCATGGTTAGTGTATTTCTTATATAAATCATATGTACGTAGAGACTCTGTAGATCCCTTGGATAATTCTAAGAATAACTATTTGGGACTTCTTCTGTTGGTGAAGTTGTTAAAAAGTAAAACTTTAAGTACAATGAGGACTAAATCAATTGAGCCATTTGTTTCGGAAGTGGAGAGACATAATTTGTGTGTGGAAAGGAAAGTATCTGAGAATGTGGTTGTTGAGTAGGAGGGGACAGGTTAGGGTGTCTGTCAATGGAACGTTAGTTGGTGAGCAAGGACATGTTTCTTGGAATGAGTCTTTGGGGAGAAAGCTAGAGAGGCTGGGACGATTGCTAGTGCGGTGGTGGTTTTAAGGGTTCCTCTCAACCAAATCTCTCCATTTCATTATCCTACAGATGTATTTATTTATTCATTGTGGGCTTTGAGTAAATAAATTAAAATCTAATTTCTTAACTTCTTTCCCCGGACAAAATTCTATTAAGCTCGAATGTTTTGGTGAATGCTTCTTTTCATTGTATGAAATACGTAGTGTACTTCATTAATCCTCGCATTTGTTCCACAACAGAGTATGGGGTTTGAGTGGGCGTAAGTGATCATATTTGTGGTCGTGAGAGTCGTCAATGGTATCTAAAAGGAGGGTGTGACCCTATCTGGTTGAACAAGTTGGGAGTGACGGTGAAGGGACGGGATCGGGGACACCGAAGAATAAATCGTGGACAGTCTGCCAGCTGATGACTCTCTCGGAGGACCCACAAATCTCCTCGAGGCCAGTGTGTGAACATCCGAATAAATACATTTCGAATGAGAGGAGGACTTGTCTGGCGCCCTACCAAAAGTCTCTCATAAAGAACGCAGCCCTCTGGGCCATTTATCCCTTCTAAATCTGCTCATAAAAATTTCCTCTGCTTTACCAGCTGCAGCAGCTACTTCTTCCCCGTCCCATTACGTCGGTACTAAACATTACATTCCCAATCAGACACAAAACATGCTTTCTCTTGGATTCAACACTTCCGGTTTCCTTATGGCCTTTTCGTCTCGTTGGCTCTTAATGTTCGATATAAAGTAGATTTGATTTGTTTGAAAAATAAGCAAGCACTGCACACGCTTGAGACGAGTGTTTGATTAGGGCGACCGGAATGTGAGCAATAAGAGAAGAGGAGAAAGTGATTTTCCTCATTTAATTAAAAAGTTGTGGGAAAAGGAGAAGAAAGTTTGGAGACTGTGAGATGCAGGTAGGTAGACATTTAGTAGGTTTGTCTCTCTGATGATGAAATAAATTGGATTCTTTACGAGACTTTCGCCGTCACACCTCCATTTAATTACCAGAAAGTAAAGACACTTACCTTCGATGACTTTCGAGCACTCCTCTGTAACTTTCTGGCATAATAGTACATGGCCATTGTTGGAACACAATCTGCCCATGTCAGTCGTGTCTTAGCTCAGAACTACAAAAGGAGATCAGTGTCACCTTGCTTAGTAGAAGAAGTCTCCCCGAGCCAAATTCATTCTTCTTGATTACACTAATTCACTCCCTCCGTTCACTCAAGAACCTCCAGATCATTAAACTACACAACCCGCTCTGGGCTAAAGATGTAATAGCAATGATTTCCTCTTCCACACTTTTCTGTCACACTCCCTTCTACGCAACCCTTCCCATTGTTACCTCAAGAATCACAGTCTTATTCTTAATCATCAAACCAGAACTACCATCAACTGGTATCATCAGAGATTTCTCTTGTCGCTCCGTGTTTTCTCTCAGCTTAACAGGCATACCAGACAAGGAATCAGTTTCTCCTTGTGAGTAGTTGTGAGTGTTGGCGTCTGAAGGAGAAACTTAAACTGCTTTCTTCATCACTCCCTCGAGTATTTTTCTTCCACACAACAACATCCTTACTTAATTTAATCCTTTTGTAATATCATCAAAGTTAGAGGAGCACCGATTTCTTCGAAAACCAACTGTAAAAACAAGTGTGTTAAGCAATGCATGTAAACTGATGTCCGCATGTAACACGAAACGTGTTTGTGTGGGTAGGAAGGAAGGAAACTATGGTGGAGAAAGCAAAGCTCCGGTCATGAAAGAAAGGCTCTTGAACACTAGAAGGGAGTGGATTTTTGAGTTGACACACGATCACATTTAAGTAGGCTTACAGACATCCATTACCCTTCACGTGGCAGGTTAAACTCTTTAGAATTTACATGAGGATCATGATGAGAGCCAAACGATGGAAAAATTCCAAGGCGAGTAGTCCTGCAGATAAAAAAAGAGAGAGCCACCATGTGGGTATCATCTATGTATATAGACAAAGTATAGAGAGGCGTGGAGATGGAAGTGCTAGATAAAAAATACAATGCATCTTAATACGCTCATCGTATTATTATCCACGGCTAAAGCGAAACAAAACATCCTGGAGCAGGGAGATTTTTATATGCTGTGTGGATGTGTGTGTTGCTTTAAATTATAATGCTGGCTTGGTTGCTTTTACACTCACACACATGTATATTACCAGTTTAAGGGAGGAGGACAGGAAGTTAGACTTTCTCTGGAAGATTTGCATAAATGTATGGACTCCTTTCCACGTCACAAGCCAAGGAGGAGTGTGTACCATATGAAAAACACAACGACTCCTTGGCACGTAGACAATTTGCCACAGGGCTAATGCAAAGCATGTAAATAAGGATACAGGGAAGAAGGGATAAGTTGCATGCTTCAAGGAATAATAAATTGTGGGTGGAGGAGTGTATATGGAGTGTATGTATGTAGTTACATGCAAAGAAAAGGATGATAATGAAAAGAAAACTCACATCGAGTACATCTTTGTCCTGCTCTTCTACAATTACTTTTCTCGCTAATCTTTCCCCCAAGTTCATATGTGTGTGTGTGTGCTGTGTACGCTTCCTGATGGTTTTACATTCCACCGTGTAATAATAAATTATTCAAATATTCCAAAAGGGAAATTGTCCTTGCATTTCAAGGGGTGTGTCGCTTCATCCTATTAAATTGATTCGGATCGAAACCAATTCCCCTTTGGCCAGAGACTACAAAGGGATTAGGTTTGGGATTAAGTGGCTGTCTTGGTGGTTTAAGTTAATCAGATGGCAACGAACATCATGTATGGGACAAAACTGAGCCTACCAAGTTTGTCAATTTACGTGGAACAAAGCACGGAGAGCTCATCCTTAAGGTTTTCTTTCTACTTACTTAAAGCTGTCTCCCAGCATAAAACTTTTTTCTTTCGTTAAAACTTTCCCTTTTCCAAAAAAAAACTCTTGTCATGTTATTATGTTGACTGTCGTGGGATGAAAATTGCAAGACAACTGCTAACAGTACTAACCAGAGTGAGGATGAGTCGTTTTCTATGATTTCATGGGAACTGTATTACGACCATGATGATGACACACTGTGTGGTTGTGAGGCCAAAACAACACACGAATAACTTTCTCCTGCATCTTGTGCAGTGGATTGTCCGCTCCAGATCAATTTTGTTGATTTATTTTACACCCATCCAGTGGATAATTCTAATCGAATACCCATAAATAATCCCAAACTCCCTTGGCAGAAACTCGGGACGCAAGGGAGATGATGGTGGAATTCGTACTGGTTATCCCGTTAACACTTACTATCATTTCAGAGTCACACACGATTGAAGTTCTTATCACATAATCACTAATCGTAAATCTAAATTCAAAGATGATAGGAGAAGAAAGTTGGGTGAGATGGAAAGGAAGGAATCACACTAAAGCTATTCACAAAAGTACAGTGTGGTGGGTTGAATGAGAATCTGTTCCCCATAAAATGAGGTGATCTGGAGAGATGAGACGACGGTTGGGGTTGAATGCGATGGTGGAGACGAGATGGGGAAATGTTGACTGGGGTTCCCAGCCGGTCTTCCTCTGGAGAAAGTCTTTCACCAGAGAATCGCGTCGACGCACCCATTCTATCTGAAAGAAACTGACATTACTTTTAAAATTGGTGTTGTAACTCTTTCTTAACTGCAGAATATCTGAATGACATCCATCTTATTTGCAGTTAGAACAGAGGGGGATCTGCAGGCAGAGAGAAGCTTTATGACTGAAATAATGATCAGTGCTCATGAACCCATAATAATTAAAAGAAAGATATCCTTTGAAAGAAAGTCTGTTCATGAAGAGAAGAAAGTCTTACACGGGAGGAACCTTGGATGAAAATGGGTGAGTGATAGTTGATCCTCAGCCCAGTCCATGCGTTCGTCCATTCATCCGATCCAATCTGCAGATGGGATTTCTCTCTGAAAACCGACAAAAGGAAGAAAGAAAGCAGATTGACCCATAAATGGCTTCCCTGGCTCAGTTTAGAATGCGACAAAAAGCTATCCTACCCTCCTCTCCTGATGTCCACATGAGGAAACCATAAAAGAGAAACTCATGGCTTATCGCAACTCTCAATCATATTCTATCTCCCATCTCTTCAAGTTTCCAGGTTCATCAAAAAATACTAAATCCCTCTACACTCGCTGTACACAAGCTGCAAGGATAACTTAACTTATCGTCACGCTTTCATCGTCTCATGTTTCTTTACTTAAAACATATTTCATATTTGTAGACAACAAGATAGCCACATTTTATGACTGTTTTTCATAGATTAGGTTCGGCTAAAATTAATATTTAAACCGGCAAGGATAAACATGAAACGAATGTCTAGAATTCCACGAAATCGTGTTCCTTTGAAATGGTTACTTTGTCTCCATCAACAAAAGGATGGGAGAATGTTGGTCGGAAAATAATTCCAATGTCGCTTTGTGGGGTTTGGCAGTGTAGTTGTTAGTATACTAAAAATAATTGATGCGCGATACAGTTCAAAATAATAACAGTGTGTCTTCCGGTAGGATTGGTTATATGGACAATAGACGTGCGGGCACCTTTCTATAGAAAGGCTGCAGTATCATTTTGTTAGTACTTTGATGTAAGTATATTGTTATTTAAAACAAGAATATGGTCATAAGGTTGAGTGTATCAAAAGGTTTGACAAGAAATAGAGTTATCAAACGGAATGTACTTTTTATCCATATAGACTTTAATTTTAATCAACCATCGCAAACGCAATAAAAAATGAAGGTAATCTGAGAGCCCAGGTGACATATTGTATGTTATACACTTTGGCAAACAAAAGCATAACGATGATAATGTTTATTTGCTCATTATTTCTTGAGTTTACTATACTTTCGGAAGACCAGCGACAATACCGCTTTCTATTCCGCCTTCATTAGAGCCCCTTAAAATCTTGAAAAATCCTCCATCTCCCCAGTCGTAATTCCAGGAGTTTGCAACGAGCCAGTATGGAGTTCCGTTTTCCACGCCCCAGCCTAAGATCTTCACAGCATGTCCTCCAAGGCGTAATCCATGTACATGGTGATAAACCCCTGAAATCGGCAGTCACGCAGTATTAAGTTTTCACTGTCATATGCACTTTATACTACACGGTGAATTATAGTCCGATTCATTACAATACAACTGTCTAACATGTCACCACCAACTCGGTGGATTTGCATACCTGATTTGTATAGCAAGAAATCATCATAGACCATCATTGCAGCCTCGACAGGGCCATTTTTCATAATTTCTGTTTGTATTTGCTGTGAATCTCTGGAGATGCTGTAGGATTTGGCTCCGAAGTGTAAATCTTGTTTGTACGGAACTGAATACGAGTTTTCACATTGTTTAACGCATTTTGGAGTTTTTCCATTGGTACAATTGGGTCGTGGTCCAGGAACATGGTGTTCACATGGAGCAATCTCATACGGTTGACATCCCTGAGTAAACACAGAGCTGCTAATTCGAATAAAGCTAAACCACAAAACAAACGCTCTTTTGCGTAAAATTACACATCACCGTACGTCATTGGAGCTGTACGGTCCACCAGAGACAATTCCATGAGAGACCCAGTATCTCCAGGCACTGCTGGGAAAGCCTCCGTTGCACCCGAATCCACAGAGGGACAGTATTCCACAACAAGCAACCAAGTTGTCTGCAGAAAATCTAAATTTACTGCGCCCTTTGGTGGCCACGCAAAGTCTATCTGTCATAGCTTCCGTTGCAGCAAATGCCTGCGACAACAATATATGAATGACACGGATCACATTGACTACTAGAAATATGAGGTTTCCACTCAAACGGAAATGTTTAGAGTCGTGTGCAGCATGGAAATGAATTTGTTCGCATATAACTCACCCAACATGAACCACAGGATCCTTGATCTCTGATTTCTTTTAAGGAAGGACAGTACGGCCACTTCTGACGACCATCAAATTCATCGGGGATGACGAGACCACTCAAATTGTGACGTTCCTCGGGGAGTCGTACCTTTTTGGGTTCCTTCAGAGCCCCCATGAGTCCTTTGAAGTAGTCCATATCCATGTTTGGGTTGAAGTTCCTTCCAGCCTTTATATGTCACAGTCAATGATATTTTATACGACTTGGCTTTCTCCCTCATTTGTACATTTTTCCTGTGACATTTCTCGCACGGACTGAGGCATGACTTTTTTACAATATGAATAATGAATTTACCTTCCACTTCGGTTGAATGTAGTTGTTAATGTGATCAATCATTTCATATGAAAGTGGGTGAAAGTCCACTTCTCTGATTTCATCATGACGGAGTAACGCACTGGTTGAGTGCACTACAGTCAACAGCGCGACAAGCCACTTAACTTTCATACTTCTCGACTCTTCCGATACAAAACTTTATTTTACTATCAGAAGAAGAACACAGCGAATAAATAAAATAGTGTTTAGCAATTCCAATTTTAGTTGAGAAATTCTGGAAAATTAAAACTCTTATACAGCTGATGTGTAGACACACACAATGGAAGCTGTGAACTCTGTGAATGCCTATCACCAATCCGCTTTGCTTCCAGGCACTCTCATTTAAGTGGCTTCATCATCCAACGGCTCCAACGCAGTATTTACTATTTACCCTTTACCCAGACAAAAAATGCTACTGTCTGTGATTGTGTGGATGTATTCATACTTCATGCATAATGATGATGGCTGGTGATGATACCTTTGCCTACTATAAGCTGCCAGTTTCTTACGGTGCACTCTGTGTAGCACCCATGCCACAAACTTAACCAAAACGACACAATAAATATACACACACATAAACCACAGGGTTGGGTTTTGGGTTGCTGGTGGCTGTTAGGTTTGAGTCCAAAATGACAGACAAGAAAGCAAATATTTATCATGCGGAATGCTGAGCCTGAGGATGAATGTTTTCATCTATTTGCTTAAGTTGTGAAATGACACAAGCTGAAGAATACACGCCTACTTTAGTTAATGAAAGAATTTGTTGTAAGATGTGTCAGATGTAAGAGATATTGTGGAATGAACTTTGGGTTCTTCAGAAAGTATGATAGGAAGTAGAAGGAACGAGATGTGCTGCCATTCTTGGATGATCCGTGTGGTGATTGAAATATTGTGGGTCAGTAAACCTTTAATCTTTCACCCATCCCGAATGGTTATCTGAGCTTAAATTTGTTCCACACACTTGTACTTACTTATTGTGTGGATTTAGTGAATAGCGGATGATAGGGTACAATGGTGGAAAAGTAATCGTCAAATTTCCTTTGTGTCATCTCGTCCGTCTTGTCTTGTAATTGATGGTGGGAGGAGGAAGAGATTAGATTGGGATTGTATTATGTCTCGAGCATTATGGTGCCACGGGGTCTAATGGATGATGAGGCAAACTTCTCTTCCGAGACTCATTCATCATCTCCAATGTCACGGAGACTTCCTTCCTCAAATACAAATGGAACATTTACACACACTTTCTCCAATCCTTTACCCTCCCGTCCTTTCCTTCCTCAGCTATCAATTCGATTAATCAAGTTTACGCTAAACAATTCTCTGTAAATGCCCCTCGGAACACTAACTTTACTCTATCGTGCAATTCAATTTGCTCTAAGATCCACGCCCTTCTTTGGTCAGAGGATTACATGGAATTCTGACTGTCCAAAATCAACCTTTTTGTCACAGCTCTAGTGGAAACCTTGTGTGAGAAGTCGCTATCACTTAGCAAGCAGCCCGTGTGAAATCGATTCCACTTGTAGAAGAAAAGTTGAGATGAGAATGATGAGATCTGATTGGAACGGTGGAAATCACTGGAACTTTGGTAGGGAGTGAAGTAGGGAGGGGTCCTATAAATGTCTTAATTAATTCAAAGCGTAGATTGAACAAGCGATTGAACATTAAACGAAGAGAAAGAAGGTTCTCAACATCATTTCTATCTCATTTGGTACTTCGTCACTCCTATGCACTATGTGATGATGCCGCGTGAGAGAGAACACGACACTCTGTCTTTATAATATTCAGCACAAAGAACTACGCACAGTGAACGTCTTCTAATTGGATTGAAATGATAGATGAAAGCGAATGTTAATTTGCGAAGCGAATGGAGGACACACAAACCATCGTAGAGTACCACTCCGGTGTGTGTCTTGTGTTCATAAGATCTGGGATATCTTAATCAATTTATGTCAAAAGTGAGTATTTCCTTGGGAAAATACTTTCGAGTCAATCTAATTTTCTTCTGTAAAGGCGAGGAGAGTTCCTGAGAAAGCAAAGTGGATGGAGAAATAAAGTTATGTTAACCGAGTCAGAAGGATAGCGAGAGAAGTGTTGTTCCATTTGGGACCCGTCCTGTCGACTTCAACTTGACAATACTTTATTGTTCTCGCACAAGGAGAGGAAATTGAGATCACATGAAACCAATCTCAAGAGGGTTAACCCCAACTGACCCCAATCTGGAAGGATAATATTGGAAGTGTCCACATTCACACGGAGACTTAGCCTCATGAGCTTAGAAAATTGGTGTTTCATTGCTCTCGGCAAACTTTGTTTGGTGTGCATTCTCGCAATTGCACCTGGGAAATAAAGTGATTGTTCTCTTGGAGTCGTGAGTCTAGGGGAGAAATCCTCGGAGAAAGTGTGTGAGTTCAAAATCACATTTATTGAAAGACTACGCTGAGATAAGACAAGGACGAGGACACAGCAATAGGGACATAAGGTGGCGTGTGAAGAATTACGCGTGTCAGACTTGACACCTGAATGAATTGAGTTGAAGCAAATTGCTTGGCGAGTTTGTACAGTTCTTCCCACTAGGAAGTGCCAAACTTGCTGGGCATTTCTACTCTTTCATGAGAAACTCAAGCCTTTGAAGCTTTCACGGAGATGAAACTTTTCGGGTTCTAATCCGCGTTACTTCCGTTCTCTTTTGAATTCTGGGCAAACTACGAGCCCAGGAGGTGATTTGGCTCAACAGATCACGTCCTTTGATTCCTCTGTCCAACCAAACCGTTGCATTTCCCGGATTCAATACATTCATTATAAGAGATTTTCATTTAACGCTCCAGCCCAGGTTCTGTGGAGAAGGTGAAAAGGTTAATAGATATTAGAAAAGTACTGGTAGCAAATTGGAACAAAATATTTCCAAGTCTTAATATGCCAATTTCC
>JAQGAB010000693.1:0-23162 GCA_034696565.1 Isotomurus graminis | reverse complement strand
AAAAAGGGAGGAAAGCCAAATGCTCATTTTCGCACCACACCGAATCCTACGCTTCCGCTGGAGATAAGATATTCCATCGTGATATTCCTCGGCAGGCTGTGTGCTGTGGTCTTATCTCCAACTTGTATCTTTTCTATGCCCCACGCACCAATTAAACTTGATATGAGTCAGTAGTCTGTATAATATAGTTCCGTGAGGAAGGAAAAGGCAGCCAAGCAAGTGTACATTATTACCCAGTGTCCACAAATGCCAGGTGGGCTCCGATGCTTTCGGTCAAATTTGTAATTTAACTGTGAATGTGTCATAAAAGGTTTATTCATTGCCTTCTTCTTCGTGTGTGTGGGGACTCTAATAAGCTTCACTTCTAACAAACTATCAACTAACAACTACTCACTCACCACATTTACATGCAAACCTGCAATATGTCTGTACACTTGGATCTTTTATCCACCTCGCTCGTGTCCGCATGCATTGTTCGATTAATTTGTGCAGAGTGAAACAGGAAGTGCAGAGAAATCAAATGCAGTATGAAATGTCACGTCACGAGTAGTTAGTCTCTTTCCGTCAATTACAACGACAATTTTACACTCCACATTCATTCGTAATCTTTGTTCCATCAGTTCCGGTTCATCCGCCCACGCCACGTAATGGTCAACTCAATTCCTCTGTGTCGAATCGCAGTTTCCACCCAAGAATGCCTTTGTAATATCTGGATCTGAGTCTTAATAAATACCCTCCGATTACACTCCATATGTCACACACAAACATAAAGTGAACGTACAAAACAAAGCACGAGCAGAAGCCATCATAAGTCCCTTAATAACGTGAGATAAGAGCAAGTCCCTCATTGAATGAGTGAAACGGTTGGAAGGGGGCAGAGAATTTACTGTTTCACGAGCCATTCCGTCTCCTACAGGGAGATAAAAGTATTATGGAAATGAAGAAAAGTTCACAGAAATCGATGCTGATGAGATGCAATCAATGTAGCGTAAAGGAGGGTTGACTTTCCTCCATAAAATTCTATTGAACCTCTCGCAGATTCTGTGAGGAAAAATGAACAATAATTATGTTGTACTGGTTATACTAGCTGAATTGACGAGTCTGTCCTTAAAAGTAGAACAAGTAGTGTTGGCTTAACTCTCAACAACCTCTCTGGATTAAACCATACATTAGTAAATAGCGAGGAAGAAATGGTTTATTTCCCTTTTGTTGGTCACAGAGGAAATGTCAACCGAGACATAAATACCCAAGTTAAATATCTCTCTCTCTCCCTGTCATGATTTTACACGAGGTCATAATGTAGATGAGATTTGTACGTGTCACTAAAGAAGTACTCATGCTGACTTTATACTTAATTTCATTATTCTGCCCTCTTTCAGTCTTCACTAAATCCTGGCCCTATTAAATCCCTTTATATACCTTCCTTCCATACAACACTTCTGTATACTCTATATGTATCCTTCTCCTTCGCAGTTAACTCCATTCCCCGGTAGATATATACCGTTCAAAGCTGTTAAACATTTCTCGTGCTTTCTCTTCCCACATCCACCAACTACCAAATGCCTTGGTTGCCCTCCTGGCTCATGAAACAATAGCTCATAACATAAACCGGGAATTACTCCCGTTGTTCTACTCATTGTCGATAGTAATCAAGTCAAATGAACCAACCGTGGTTTGCTTTCGAACAACATCACCAAACCGGAGATCATCCGAATGACACACACACACAAGCAGAACCTAAACAACAGTCAGGGTTGCTTTCTCCACCACCAATCTAAATTGGGTACGTTGTACTTCTCGTAGGTAGAGCAGCAAGTAGCGTGTATGATACACAAACCATCAGGAAAGAAGTATCCCCACTGAGACCCATTTCATCCATCTACCCTCTTTCTTTACTTTCAGCCTGGCTTTCTTCCACGTTTCCTTCCGACTTCTTTCCGCACATTTTCTAGAACCCAAAGTGCAAAGTTGGAAGGCCAAAAATGAAATGAAATAGTCGAACAAAGTGCTTTGTTTTAGTAAATGCAGCTCAGAGTTGAATCCCACCACCAACTATCAACTACAGAGAGGTTACAACTTTCCCTCTATCTTTCAACTCTCAGCCATTAGAACATTAGCAACAACCTCGAGGTCTTCTCCACTTTCCTCGGGCACATTATTGTCACCAATTTTTATCCTAAATTATGGCCCTCTCTCCTGGCTTTTAACTTTAACTTTATCAATCTCATTGACGTAAAGAAACAAGTGGAAGAACTCTAAATCAATAGTCTGACACTGACTTTTGTACATGCATAAAACCCTACTTAAATGGAAATTCCATTAACACCCGACTTTCACGTTGTTAAGACTTAAACCACCCGCATCGCACACACGAATGGTGTATAGTTCCAATTCATTTGTATTAACTGGCAATACAACATTATGGTCCCTAATAACCTCATATCCACCGCGGGCTACTGTGGTAATTTAATCGCTACATTCAAGGACTAGACATAAAGTTGTATGTAAAGTTCCCACATGAACCCGAGGGCCCATCAATGCATGCAGACAATGCAAACAGTCCAACGTCCAGACACTGTGTGTGGATGTCGAAAGATAATTCGCCAAATTAATTCACAATCTACCCACCCGTTACTTATTTCTGAATGAATTACTGGGTAGTGGAAAAACCGAGAGATACATATTAAACCATTCTGTCTCATCCGTTGTTGTTCTACCGAACCGAAGGTTTTGCCGAGACTGCATAATTTACTGTTGACGCTGTTCATATCTCCACAGAACATCAGGGAGAGTATGCATGAGAAATAAACTTCTTGTGGTGTATAATTCCGTGGTGGCCGAGGGAAAGGCTTTTTATTCACAAGTTCCCCATGAATTTTTAGTAAAATGCCAGACAGATTATGATCCATGAGGGTCGTCAGTTCTTTTTACACGAACAAATAATGCCAAGTAAGTCAGATAAAGCTGAAGAGACACACAGGGAGGAGGAAGGAAGGGGAGAAAAAGAAAGTCCGGCAGCCACGGCACAAGGAAGCTTAGTACAAAGAAGAAGGGGAGATTGTACAAGAAAGATGAGTTGAGTCACAAGGAACTTCGGTGGGGGTGGATGATGCAATAAGCTTAGTTGACTAGTTGACGGTTTTATGACGGAAGAAACCGACACACAAGGGACAAGCACATACAACTGCCCGTGACATTTCAGGGTGCTCAAAGTCCATTAGAAAGTGGAGATTTCTTCATCATCCTCCAGTTTCTCATGCATACGGGGAAAAGAATAGGGAGACTAGACTTCCAGGAACACCCGTGATACTGTCCAAAGATGACAAGTGTCCAAACTACTACAAGTGTGGCCTTGTGGCTCTGAGAAGTAATTGGTCAGAAACCCGGGTGGATCTTTTTTATCTCCGAATAATGGGAGGAATAGATTGAGAGAGAGACCCGGTTGACGGTGTGTGCGGATGAGAGACTGCCGATGATGATTGCTTGAAAGAAAGACAGATTCACGAAGGGCGAGATGTAAACGATAAACGCGCTTGAAAAGTCACAGACTATTTGTTAGTAATGCTGTCCCATTCACGACGAGCTTTTTGTTCGTACATCAAATGGGCTATAAAAAGAGACTTCATCCGCTTCTTCAGTTTAGCAGAGAGGATCATTGTCATCACTCCACTCGGGAAATAAAGTGTCACCGACACACCTATAAATTGAGTGTCTCCTACCATTTCTTCATTACTTCCTTCCCCACTTCCCGCATGAATTAAGTCCAACAGGGTACAACGGTAGATTAATCAATTAATTGTGGAGAAAGTGGATGACGAACGCATTCATGTACCACAGCGTAACTTATCAAGATGACAAAATATATCGTTGACTCAAATGCGCTCAGGAGAGCCAAGTTTCGTGTATAAATCATCCCAAGACGTGGTCCTGTGGTTTCTCCCAACCGCTTAAATGCCTCTGCTGGTGCTTCGTAGCAAAAGATCCTCCCTGCCACACGTACTACTAAGGTAGCATTGTTTTTATTGTGCTAGGTCATAAATAAAAATCTCATTTTGGTGTCTCCTCCTGTGAATGAGTCTAGAAGAGTCTCGCACACCTCTACACGTTCCCACTTTCCCTTTCGACAGGAAATATATCCAACAACTTGGGAGTTGGAAGTGGAGCCTGCTGGATGGGTGTATCGTTTGTAAATGAGAACAAATACATGCAAAGGCACACACATTTCTAGTGGAAAGTCTCCCTCTCGGATGGAAGTATAGATCGTATAGAACTCATACAAGAGAACCAATTTCCACACTGTCAGTTTTTGGGAGGCTTATTAAATTCAATAGGTGATGGTGGATTGGCTGAATAAAAAGTCAGGAAAGGCGAAAGTAGAAGAACCAAAGAAAGGAAGGGGATGAGGTGCTCGCAATATTCGTTTCTAAATTGCTGGGGTTTACGATGTGTGGTGGATTTAGTCTTAATATTCACTCTTCCAGCTTTTATTCCAGTGTCTATGATGAACTTTGTATATACGCACACACACGATAAGCTTCAATTCCACGGGATAATGAGGACTTTCACTCTTTCAATCATTTTCAACTACCCAACACACAAACCGCCACCACCAGGTCTCTCCTTCTTCCACCTAAATTGGATTCTTTACAAGAGATTTTCAAAAGTATATGGAATAGTACAACTCAATACTCATTGATACGAGTGGGTCGTGTCTTTTTCGTTTAATCTGAGACTAATTCTATAATTCTATTCAATAATCGGAGTTCTTTCATTCAGTGAGCCAACTACGAACCACTACACTCGGCCCTTTTGTACTTATCTTCTCGTCATCCTTTCAAAGAGTATTTCTTCATTTTCTCCACCCGTTACGCGTGTCTTATTCCTATTTCCCTGTGCTTTCTCCAAAGAGGAATTATTTACTTTCCAAAATTTCACACAGATTTGCCCTCCAAAATATCCTTCCTACAGTTTCTTCAAACCCATTCCTTCTTTTGATTAATATAAATGCGAAGAAATATGAAATAAATAATCCTCAGAGTAAGATTTTCCACGCTTTGCTTATTCGATTTCCACGACTGAACTCCAAACGGCCTTATTGTTTTCATAACTAATGTTCCTCCTTGACTTTTGACACCAAGCTGTACAGCACACACAACCTAAAGTGTAAACCTATACGGAGGAATATACATTGAGGTAGACAAGCTCTAGGGAAAGATCAACGAAGAGCACCCATCCGGGTCTCTCTCTCTCCTGATAAATTTTATGCGTAGGCAGGATCGAAATGCACTTCCAATCTATTTGGAAAAGTAGGCAGACTTGTGTGTGTTGTTTGTTGTACATATCTAGGGCTTAGGGTGACTCGGCCAGGGAGGAAACAGGAAATTTATGGCTGAGCACTTATTACACAGGACCGCGTGAGTCATTGGAGTGTAGGGGGACCTTCTATAAAACTTCCTTGTCGAAGAACTAAGGAGTCAGCCAACAAACAGACTTAAGTAGCCTCCCTGCTTTAGTAAGTCAGACTTTTTTCAAGTAGGAGCTGCACCCACCATCACCACAGAGAACGGGAAAAGTCTCCTTCCTACATATCATAACCATTTCGGCACGATGGAATTTATTATTCCTGCCTGATGGCCCGTTTATCTATTCCGTACTTACTAACAACCAAAGAGTATCCAGAGTCTCGGATGGGTGAAGCACATGGCAAATGAAGATCCCATATATTTCCCGTACTATTACGATCGGTAAACGATGTATCATAATTCTCAGGTCCATCACATTCACCGATTCACCCCAAAATCTCTTTTCCCCTGTTGTACATCCATATCTCGAATGATACTGTAAAACTCTAATAGCTTCTTGTGTCCTCACTGACATTTGCTTGCACAGGTCTCCCTAAAAGCCTCGTTGGCTTCACCCAATGGCTCGGACTGCTTGGAGGGCCTGTGTAACATCTTTCATACAAAGAGGGAAAGAGAGTGGAGAAAGCAGTTTAACATTTCTCCATGAACCTTGACCATTTTTGATGGTGTGGTCAGTCATCTTCTTCCACAGTTCATTCTTCACATGGTGGAATATTATAATGGACAAAGAGTTGTCGAAGGAGTGACCGTAGAAAATGCGTATGAAGATGAATTTGAATAAGATGAGTGTGCGTGAGAGAGACTCTGGAGAATATGAGGTTGGTATCAATTTATGAGGTGACAGGATTTCACACGGGTGGTAGTGACAGGTTTCATAGGGTGACAGAGGAATGGAGGCCCCACGGGGGAGGATCGTGAATGGTTAGGTAGGTGCTTAATCTTGGACCAGAAGACTTAAGGAAAGGGAACGAAGAGAAAGAAGCTCGTGTGACCATCTCCCATAATCTAAGCATCCATCATCCTCGGAGGGACACCCCCAGACGTCAATTCCAATCCTCCTCTCTTGATCTACAGAGTCATTAGAAAAGAAACTACACACACACTTTTTGTTCCCCTCAGCTGTTTAGCAAAAATGATTCCGCTAATCACTCACTTGCCCAACCGCCTGTCCTGACCGCTTACCCATCAACTATCATTTTCCCATCAGTCCATCCATCTCTCAATCTGATACGTCTAATTTCATTCACACAAAAACTTGAGACTATCTAAAGACTCCACTCCACTTTCTCCGAAGTTTTCTCCACTCCTCACAAGGAGTTCCATATAAACGAAATTAAAAATTAACCTACCTATTCGCAATTAGAACAGACTTTATTCCTCAAACTCCTTTTATTAAATTCCACATCTCAAATGAAGTTTATTCGCTTCTTCTTCGCAAACTTTGTCCTGGAGGCAACCCGCAATAATATTCTCCTTTATGGAACCCCATCCGTACTTCTCCTCTGGACTCCTTTGAAGATTGATTTATTTTTTTATCTCATGTAAATTGTTTTGAATTCAGGGAACCTCTTTTTATAGGATGCTGAGAAATGAGAGGATGCGTAGGGAATGGACAAGCAAGGGAGTGGAGAGGAATAATGCACCCACTTTGCATGCATCATGTGAAAGAACCCGAGAAAATATTTGCGGATGGTTTATCTGTAAATTAAGATGATACCTTAGAGGGTCTCTTGGTGGTTCCTTTAACTACCTAAGACTAAACATATACTACACAGTACACACAACACATGACATGTACAAGACACACACACACACATGAAGGAAAAAGATTACACATCTTCCAAAGAACTCAATTCCAACATACACATTGCCATGCATGATGCTCACGGGTTTCTTATTCTTACATAATAATATTCCCAAATATTTCCACGTTGGGAATCTCGTCACGTTTCTAAATAACTCTGTCGATGTGGCAAGTGAGAAATTTCACTGGAAGACGACCCTTATTTCGCCCTTCCACCTTATGGCCTAAACCGTTTTTGAAAAAAACCAAAATAAATGTAGATTTTGAATGAACAGTGTGTGTTACCATCCTGGGAACGTGTGTAATAAGTCTTGGGAGATAAAAAGAAGAAGACCCTACGAGATAAAGTATAAAGGACAAGGAAAGGTTTCATTTCATACACTCTCCCCATCCAGAATCCATATTAACGAGCCTGGTGGAGAGACTGATTGATTCTAATCGAAATACAGAAGGATTGGGTGGATGTGTTGTAATAAAGAAAGAAGATTGATGTATGCATGAATGCATATTTCATTCCAAGTGTGCCGGGTTGATTGCTCCATACTTCTTTTTAAACATGTTCTCCTCCGGATTATCGATGGATTCGTTTGCCTCTCCTGTAGAAATATATTCAATTTTGGTCTACCAGGTCTCCTTCTCATCAGATCTTTGCATACTAAAAGATCTCTGAGAGGTACGAATAAGGTTCTACTTTGAAAGGTAGACCCACACACACACAGACGGATGAAGGATATGAGAAGGAAGAAAAGAGAAAAAGAAGCCTTTGATGATGAGCATCATCATCATCCTCCCGTGATTATATGAAAGTATGAAACTGTGAGGGATCTAATATATATCCTTAGCTTTCTCTCACGACGATGGGAACGGCCAAATGTGTTTGTCAGCACAAAAAAGTTGGATGTAATAATACACGTGAAAGCTGATGATGAGAGTGAATACCTACAGAGAGATATGTGTAACCTAAAACCTTCCAATATCTCTACACTTTCCTTGTGTATCACTATACAGCCTCGCACTCTCCTCATCATAAATGTCTTCATTAGAATATAATGGATATTCAATGAAGAGTCAGAGAGAGAGAGGAACCTTTGCCTACTTAAAATACCATCAACCCAGCTTATCCACCACAGACACACACTCACACACATAGAAGCTTCTAATGTTAAAAGATAAACCCACCACCCTTCAAGTGCACAGGAATTGCTTTCTCCGCTTTCTTTTATGCACTCTTCTCGCCCACTTCACGTGCATTCCCACTAAATCCACTCACTTCCAATAATCCTCTTCTTACACGCTGCATAAGTAAGTAGGGACCTACCCGCAACCCTTCCTTCCGTCAAACTCTGTAATATACCTTTTTAATAAAATCCGGAAGGAAATTCCTACTCAAATTCCACTTGGATTCTTTGCATCTTATCAGTCACAAGGAAGGGCAGTATGTATGGAGTGCACCCGGGCAATAAAGGTGGGTAGCTTATAGTGGCTGGTCGTCCCGAGAAAGACACACACACACATTTATAAAAGACAACAAGCTTCATTCCTCTACAGCTGAGGAGACAGGAAGACCCCAAAGCATTTGTCCCCCAAAGATACCTTCTGATGCTTTTTAAGGAACTCTTTATTTCACAGATTGTTTCCTCCTATCGATTTCCCGTCAAATGGACTCCCCTTTCCCGTTTAATTTACTTTCTAAAAATGCTTAATTCAAATATCATTCTCTAATCTCTCTATATACTCACTCACGGAGAAACCGCAGTCCCAGTATTTTTTGGAAAGTGAAGATGTTTCATCCAAGATATAAAGCGATCGGAGGAGTCAATTGCAGTAGTTTCTTGGTTAGTTGTGTATATTGTGCAGGGCAATCAGACTCCCCGTGGTGCATAAAATACCCACAACTCTAATTACTTAATACTGTGTGTGTGGCTTCTCCTTCATAATATGTGTTCACGTGTGGTAGCTTAGCTTTAATAGACGGAAGCAGAATAACAATAGTTTAATCCTCACAAATTAACATTTAGACTTTCCCTTTCATTTGGTAGACATTTTGAGTAAAAGAGCAAGAGGAAATGTCACCGATAGAAGTTCACATGGAAGTTCAATTGGAGAAGTACACACATGACACATACACACACACGTTGCCTTTGTTATAATGCGGATCGTGTGTATTCTCTGAATGAATTAATACAACGCAGGGAACCAATAAATCCTCTCGTGGGTTGCTCTGTCTTTTCATGCAATTAATGTAATTGAGTTCAAATCTGACAGAACTAAACAATAGGCCGGGCTTCGTTCATCAATCTTGGTGGAACAATAGCCACCCTAAACAACTGCAAGACAATCCTCTCAAAACTCCTTCATTATTGTTAATGCTTTGGGCCACGTCTAATCGAACCTTTTGCCTTATCTTTACAAATCACAAATCAAAGTAATTGTTTTAAATCTCTCTATTGAAATGAACTGACGAGCAGCTCAGCAATTGAAATACTTGCAACTATCAGCCAATTCATTCCCAGTTTAATCAGACAACTCTGATGTTCTTAACTGCACATCTCATGATCGAACTTATCGCAACCTAGCCTTAATCTTTCAAGGAAATCTTTGACCTGATCTCTCCATTCTTGAGGTACAGAAACATATAATCATGATTCATCAGTTACTCAACCTCTGCCCTTCTCCTCTACGATCTCCGGGCTATATGTCTATTTGTAGAGTACTACACACTAATAAACACATAGTGAGTGTGCATTCCCCACATTCAGAAGAATGTTATGTCAGTTGTAGCCCAACACTGCTGGGGATTTGTTTGTAAATATCGTTATCTTGCCTTAATCACAAAAAAATCATATGAACAGACATTTGGTTCCTAAGCTTGTCACACACTTGCACAATTCCAAGTTAATCTTTCCACAGACTCGATCTCGTACTCTAGTAAGCTCGTGACTGTCAGTGAGTCAGTGTGAGTTCAATTCTGTGGGCTAAGTTTGATGGAGCCAGTGATAATAGTTCACGGAGGGGCTGGGAAGATTGCCCCAAGTCGCTACAACGCTAAGATGCTTGCTGTGAAGAGCGCAGTGATTGTAGGGTACGAAGTGTTGATGCGAACGGATAATCCTGTGGATGCCGTAGAGGCTGCCGTCCGTCTTATGGAGGACGACGAGGAGTGCAATGCAGGTTAGAATCTGAACTTAATGACACAGGCTCTGCAATTAAGGCTCAGATAACCAACCACCAACCAAGATGCAGCAATGAAGCCTCAAACTGTGAAGACCCAAATGTGAAGAAGACCGATTGGACGAGCTGTACGAAGGAGCTTAACAGACTCACCAATCTATCAAACCAATATACCTTCTTTTAATCCGTCTGTCTCGATGAAGCCCACATCTTCACAATCTCATTAATAATGCCTGTTAACGTTACACAGGGTACGGATCTGTGTTGGCGAGATCTGGAGAGGTAGAAATGGACGCCATAATAATTCGTGGTTCCGACTTAAGTGCAGGTGAATATCCTCAGATTTAATGACTTCACAATATCTTCAAGAATCAAGATGACATATATTTTGCTTTGAAAGGGGCTGTGGGAGCAGTAAAGCACGTGTCACACCCCATAACTCTGGCGAAGATGGTGATGGAGAAGACGCAACATGTAATGCTCGTCGCTCAGGGCGCAGAAGAGTTTGCCAAGTCCCAAGGCATGGAAATCATGGACAACGCTACTCTTGTGTCCCCAAGGGCTCAACAGATCCTCAACTTGATTCTGTCCAATACCATTGCAGCCACTACTGAAACTGGAGTTGCTACTGGAGGGGAAGCGTTATCCACAGCAGCGTCTACTGAGATTATGGATAAGCTCAAGTAAGTCTCTCAATATACACTTGTCTATTGAGACATGCGACAAGCTGAATAAAACTGTGTTTTGCTGTTGGAAAGCATTCCCAACGAAGGAGGGACAGTGGGAGCGGTCGCAATAAACTCGAAGGGGGAGATGGCAGCCGCTACGTCTACTGGAGGGTTGGCTGGAAAGCTTCCAGGGAGAGTAGGGGACACTCCCATCATCGGAGGGGGAACTCTCTGCGACGACAAAGTGTGTGGAGTCAGTGCCACAGGACTCGGGGAGTCCATCATGAGATACTGCGTGGCCTCCAAGATATCTTCGTACATTGAAGCAGGTGAGATACACCCAATAAGTTCCTCCTGACACTTCCACCTTTTGCTTAACGTTTCTGTACATTGTGGACTCAGGAATGAGTTGCAGTGACGCTTGTTTAAAAGCCCTGGAAGGAATGACTGAGAGAACAGGCGGAGGGGATGGAGGGGCGATTGTGATAACCAAGGATGGTGACGTTGGCTACAACTTCAACTCGGAACACATGGCCTGGGCATTCATTAAAAATCATCGACTAGAGTATGGACTTGTGAAGAATGAAGCCACCATGGACATTCTTCCAAGTTGAAACGTAATACACGAAAGGAAATTTAGAAGTTTAGATACCTATCATACATTGCTAATTTTTCTTGATGAAATTCCAAGTGATTGACGTGATTCTAAAGCTAAATCTTTTTTGTCCGCAGAGTTCTAATTATTGAGTTGTGTGCGCATTGTTTTAAATATTAACGGATTAATTAGTACAAAAGTTTATTGTATATCTTCATAGTGTAGATGTCTGCATTCACTCGAGTGTCACACGATCGAGATCTCAAACAGTCCACGTCGGGTTTTTTCTTTTCCTCGGGATTACATATTTCCATTGTTTGAGGGGCACAACTGGACATTTCCTTGTCATCTGCAGTCGAACAATCCTCATCAGGGTCAGCTTCAACTTCAGGAGCTTTGCAGATGTAGATTCGCTCCGGGTCGCATGTTGACTTGTCACTTTTTAGTTCCTTCCCACACAACTGCTGGCCACGACTTTTCTTTAAGGGATACTCAGGCCAAGGGAGCTTCTCAGGACACAGACAAACTGCAGCACATTCCAATTCCGCATAAAAGCTTAAAACTACAAGAACTACCATTGCCCCCGAGAAGAAATGTTTCCTCATTGTGTAATCAACATCTGCAAGAAAACAAAAGTGATTATTGGAGAGTCCAAAGCTTCTGCTTTCTTGCGAATCCTGTTTATGAAAATTTTTCATTAACTACAAGTGAGTTCCTTCAAAATTGAGAGATTTTGGAGACTTACGAATCATGACGCACGAATGAAGTCAACGTAAAATACGGATTGGTGAATGGAACTGGATACAGCGACCCGATCTAGCAGATCAACTTAGGAACACGCTGCGGATCAAATGTAATTCCTGGTAACATTATTGCCTAATGATGATTCATCCTAAGAAACTCGTCATTTACATTTAACACCCTTCAGGGACAATCCCTATTGTTCATGAGTATTCCAAGGAGGTATAAACATGTTATTGGCGTTATTGCACAATAATTCAGTATTGTTTGTTGATACATTTGGTAAAATCTCATCAAATGCATAGGGAAAGTATTTCCAAATAAAAACAAACATGAAACAATCTGTCATGAAACAAAGAGATTCCCAAGAAGATTCTAAAGATGAGCATCATCTCCCCACTCCCCATAAGGATAACATGAGAAGATGCGGATGACAAGATGCGAATGAAGAGGCCTCCCTTCCATCTACCAATTGTCGGGTGCACCGCAGCTTCAAATCGAGTCCATCCCACATAATCCCACTTCCCTAACCCACTCAACAGCCAGTCTCCGCAACTTATACACCTCCAACCCTTCTCTCTCTCACTAAGGTTCCATGGTGTAATTGGTTAGCACTTTGGACTTTGAATCCAGCGATCCGAGTTCAAGTCTCGGTGGAACCTCAACCTTTTTGCACCTTTTTAAACTCATTTTCCCATCTTCAACTCACTCGTATGCAATTATTATTCATCCTGCAGATACAAACCAAATCCCAACCTGCCTCTCTCCACTCTTATTGCAGATGCTTTGCGAAACTTTTAATTCCCCATCAAACACATCTCTCTCTCCCGCAAGAAGTATTCTGACACAAATGCAACTGTACAGACCAAGAATTGCTGTCTGCACTGACTTGCCCAGTTTTTTGTGCCCGACTCGTCCGGAAACCACTCGCTGCAAGGCAGGGACGACACGCACAATCCGAAGACACGTAGGGCAGAGAGCTCTAAAGCAATATTCTTATATATAGCCTCCACAGTTTAGACACCTTCTTCAGCTGAGGTCCAACAATATAATCCTCTCACAATGTCTTGACTGTCAAAACTGAATTCATTCCCATAATTGTAGTCGCATATCCAGATTTCATAATCATTTCATAATCACATATGACCCAATCTCTCATAGTGTTCTTCTGAGGTTATCTCTCCTATTATTAGTGTAGAGAGACATACCCTCAGCAGCATAGAAAAAGACCTGAGAGAGATATGGACAAAAAGAAGATCATCTTCACTCAGGACGAGATCCCCACTGCCAAATCCCCTTTGGAGGATGAGGAGGGGGGCTCAGACACCCTTTCTTCAGGGCCGCTGCTCAACCAAACCACCCAGCATCAGTCCAATGAGACTGGATATCTCAATGAAGTGTCCGAAATCGTAGTGAAGCAGTTGTTCAACACCCAAGAAGCCCTTAGGGGAACTGTAGAGCCAAATACTTACACCATCTTCGATAAACTGTCGGGGGAGAAACTATTCCGCGTTCATGAGACAGAAAGAGCTTGCCTTCAACAAGTCATGGGCAACTGCAGACCATTCAAGATATCCATTTATGACAAATTCGACAGGGAACTTATTCTCATTGAAAAAACACTAGTCAGTTGCAACTCATGTTGTGGAATATTTGACTTTTACGATAGAACTAATGCATACGTCAGAAACTTTAAAAGTGTCCAATTTGAATGGAGGAGTGTGGGCAGTGTCAGACAGTATTGGTGTCCGCTCTTTCCATACTTTGCTATTTGTGATAACTACGGTAATACACACACACACTTATTAAGTACATTTATTTATGTAACCTCATTCATGTATTGTTAACTTCCAGGCGTTCCTCAGTTCATTGTCAGAGGACCACTTACAACCTTCGGGTGCTTCAAGCCGGTGAATTTCCCTATAAAAACCAGTGGGGGTGACGTGGTTGGGGCCATCACAAAGGAGTGGACAGGAATTTGCCAAGAGACCCAGTCGGACATTGACGTGTTCCAAATGAAGTTTCCTCCTGGAGCAGACGAAAAGATGAAAGTGGCTCTCATGGCGTGTCTCTTTACGATTGACTTCAAGTATTACGAAGGTGGGTGTGCCTGCTGTTGCTGCTTTTGCTGCTGCAGGAAGTGCACCAACTTATAATGGACACACACACACAGCCGTTTCACAACAACTCTACTATCATCGGTGGTGGTATCATCTTTACGAGGCATCATCATCTCTCTCACTTAATTAGAGAATCAAGGGCTATATGCAACAATTAGGTTTAATAGCGAGCGTAAATCACTTTTATTTACTATTTTTACATTGCAACGTACAGAAATAGAACTTAATATTTGGAGGAGCCAAGTCCTACAGGGATAGGTTTGTAGGTAAGTTGATGGGTAGGAGAGAGAGAGGTACTTAATAAGTAGGTCTACATGACTTATTTAGTGACGCAGCTCAGCAGCATCTTTCATCAAAGCTACATTAAGGTCGCAAGCCCATACAGGAAGTTTGAATTGTAGGTCAGAGTACCCTTTTGACACGGAGGTAAGAGCATTTTCGAATGTAGCGAGTTGTTCCGGATTCTTCTGTAGGATTGCAAGTGCTACTGGATCAATAAAGCTTTTGTGGTTAAGTACAACTTCCACTGTGTCTGTCATTTGCTCATGAGTCTCTGATGTTATTGATGAGCAACCCAGTCCTTCGTCCTCATGGCATTCCAAAGAAGAACTGGAGGAGGAACATTTCGAAACCTCTTCCATAAGCGAGTATACAGTGTACTGCTTCAAGTTCCCTAGGGTCAAGGAGTACTCAAACTTGTTGGCGTTTAAGTATCCGCAGTAATTCTTTGAGTAAGCTATGGACACTTGACTTATCGTGTGATTCACATTCGAAGGAAGGGGAGTGTCATAGTCTTCTAGGATTGTGGAATTGGATAAATACTGGCGAAGATGGGCGAACGAAGGGTACCCTTCGTGGAGCAGAAATTCGTCTATAATTGATTTGTTTAAGGTTATCACTTCGGAATTAAATGCGGGGATTCGAATGGGTTCCTCGGATGGTGGGAATCTCACTGTACTTAAGTCTACTACAGGATCTGCAAAAGTCTTGGTGGTTGAGTCTGATGGTGGATCTTCTTCGTCAGAGGTTCGGGGAGTGTCAAGTAATTCCTTAACTGATTCAAGAACCTTAGGACCCACGCCCAAATCCATAGTGTGGAGAATATTAAGTACTGTAAGTCTGGGGTCGTCTCGTGGTAAGCTCAGTGAGTTTCCATATATGGACTTGACCTTATCAAACTCCTGGTGACATAAAGCGAGCAAAGCCTCCACTGCAAAGGGACTAGATCCAATTACAGGAACGCTGTGGAAGTATCCAACGAAAAACTGGCAGTTTCGAATCGTTTCTAATTTCTTCATAAGCTCGTCGTACTGGAGAAGCTCCTGGTTAATCTCTTCCATCACAGCTTTCACCGTCTCCTTTGTGGGATTCAAGGCCTTCCATTCCTTTACCAGAAGGGCGATGTCAATTGTCGTGAAGATGACTCCAACCACTGCCATTGTTCCTCTGAAAGCTGCTGTCCCCACCACGCGTCCGATTCCGGATGCTGTGGAGGTCGTAGCTATTACTCCTGCGTTTGCTGACCTTGCACCTGTATTTCAAAACACCAACCAATTATCTTAAACTGGCCATCTGAATCTGAATCAACTCACCTGACATCGCGAGAGTCCTTCCATTAGTAGCCAAAGTGGTTAGAGCTCTCGAACTCTTAATGATTTTGAACGAATTCATTCCAGCCTTAAAGCAGAATTTCTTTACCGAAGGCCTCCAGGCTTTAGGATTGTCCACCCATTCGAAATCTTGGGATTTATTGCTGCTGCAGTCTGAGTCTAAATCGGTTAATCTGACTGCATTACAACGATCTCCATTGAGCACAGCATACATCGCTTCCATCTGACTAAGGCCGTCGTTGGTCATGAAAGACTCCACAGCTGAGTCCAAATCTTCAACTAAAGTCACCAGCTCTTCCTTCGATCTTTGTTGCTTCTCTGCCAAACTCTACAGACCAAAATACATTCTCTTGAATACTAAACACATCCTCCAGTCTCATTCACGATTCAGTACGAGACTCTACCTGAATGTTCTCAATGAATTTATTCCGTTTCTTCCTGTCCACAATGTCTGTGATCAGGTTGGCAGTAGCTCCACCAACAGACGTGACAGCCCCAACTGTCGTGACAATAAGGGACGTGCCAAAGGTAAAGGGAGCCATAATAAGACCTGTAACTGCAAGTCCAGTTCCCACAGTAGTCGCTGTGGTCCCAGAAGTTTTGGCTGCAAGAACTTTCCCATGATGCGAGTCTATCTGGCTTTCCAAGGCTCCTAACTCCTCAAGAATGTTTTGTGTAACTTCTTTACAACTTTCTAAGCTTCTTTGTAACTTCTCAAGGGTGACTGGAGTCTCACTAATACTATCACTTGACTTAATACTCATCCTTCTCTACACCTCTTAAGTTTCAAGTTCCAATTGTTCAAGCCAAAGTGCCCAACAGTCAGATGCTTTTGTCTACGAGCTAATGACCATTCTCAAGCCTATGAGGTAATCATGTGTTTTGTGGTATAGCTGGAATTAATGTTTGCTCCAATATGATCCGTGTATTTACATATTACTTACGTAATATATACCAAATCGAAATATTCCGTGTGGGTAAATGAGTCATGAAACTTGAGTAAGCGTAGCAGACACACCAAATATAATTCGCATTGAGTTACACTAAGCTCTCATCTAGTTACTTTCATTGGATTGCTGGATTTCCATTTGTATCGCATTTCCAGTGAGTTTCCACTAGGAAACCGT
Source organism: Isotomurus graminis (assembly GCA_034696565.1). Lineage (NCBI taxonomy): Eukaryota > Metazoa > Arthropoda > Collembola > Entomobryomorpha > Isotomidae > Isotomurus > Isotomurus graminis. The sequence goes on along the minus strand of JAQGAB010000693.1, from coordinate 5,963 downwards.
ACATTCTGCAGATAAAATTACACACTTTGGTATTTAACATGCAGTGCACATACATATTACTCCCATTTAAAGCTTTTTCTCAACGAATCGTACTTTAATTACACCTTCTGCCATGCAAAACATGTCCACGGAATATCAATAAATCTTACAGGTGTGCATACAAAAATACCCACTAAACCATTTGTACCTGTCATTCCTTTGTATTCCCCGTGTACAAATCGATTCCAGCGAGGCCAGCAATAAAGGAATTTACGTGCCACAAATGTGTGCAAACTTCCACCCACACAAAAAACACCAGCAAAGAAGGTTGACGACAATGCACCAAAATATTTATCCGTCTCGTCAACAGACTCTCATGACTCACAACGTACATTTTCTTCTTTTAATATTTTTATTTATTATTTTCGTACACATCTTTGGAGATCGCGAATAAACATATTAAGTCAGTATTAGTGTGAATGAGATTCACATTTATAGACTGTACATTTTATTAGTTTACTCGCAGGTTTTGCTATCTTCTTCCGCTGAAGCTGAATTCTTTCACTACAACTTGACTACGATTTACGAAGAGTTTCTCTCGAGATTTTAAGTCTTCTGTATTATACTCTACTTGTTTCTTTTACAGATTTATCGTATAGAGGGTTATGTTAATTCAAGAACACCTTTGAGACAATCTAATTAATATCATGCTCAATCAAATACACATTCATTTTAAGGAAATTTGATACCTCAAACAAACAAATCAACCCAAAGCTCAATTAATGGCAGAAAACCGGCTATAATAATAAGATTTGAAGCTTATCAGCTTATTCATTCATTCAGATATATTTTGTGTCCAATAAAACTCTCTTTCCTCATTGGTCCTATGAACCCTTCCACACAATGAAATTAAAAAAATATCCAGCAAAATAAACCATTTCAGATCTGTAGAGATTCATAATTTACACACAATAAAAATCTCATTCTACAACACCTGCCAGCCCCTCACCTAATAATATTCTTACACAGCTCTATTTATTACAGTAATAAACTATCAGTTGTGTTTATCTGACAAATAGTTATTAGATTCATTTCCACAAGGTAACTTGATCACCGTTTTGCCCAAAAATAAATATAATTTGAATATTAGACTAACAAGACACACACACATACACAATTTATGATACAACCACCCACGAGAAAGTTAAGCGAGGGTTAACAAGGCTTATCAAAAAGTCTGTTGAACCCAACCGGACCTTAACTTTAACTCACTGGGATTGACTAGATTGCACTCATCGTCTCTTTCTTTATTCATAGCAACTCATTCAACGGATGATGACGAGGCTATTGCAAAGAATATCTATTTAAGGTACTCGTTTTAAACATTTAAATACAAGTAATAAGGTTATTTAAACATACGGAGGGTAATGAGGAGAGGAGGAGACTATTGGAATACCTTAATATCCATTTTTTAACGTCCTCCCAGTTTAAGTGATATTGAATGATACACACCACAAACTCACAAGACACACGCACGCAAATACAATTATGAAATACATTTTGGCTACTTCTCATTCTCCTTAATCATCTCTCTACATCTGTACACATTTACTGTTTTACATCCCTCCGACGATCAGTTATATATATAGTGTGGGTTAGCTTGGCTTCTTGATAATTACACGCCATCATTAAATAAATAATTGTAATCTCTCCCTAACTTTCTCCACTTGGCTATTAGTGTCTAATAGTTAGTATTGTCTGCTCTCTACTTTGTCAACCCACACAGTATAATAATATACATATGGCTTCAAATGATAAAGCCTAATGGGAGGTTGTTGTTGATTGCCGATTCTAATCATTAAGTAATGAACAAATAGAGTGTATACTCACTCCTTCCTTCCTATACATACTTTATCTATCTTTACAGTATTAACAATTCTTTGGTTTTCTGCTGTTCCTTGCCTTGATGATGGGACATCAGAGGAAGAGTAGTAACATGTACTATTTAATACACACTTAATCCTCTAATGATTATTGACTGTACAAATGTACAAGTAGGAATGATAACCCATGCATTCCATACTTTGTATTTCTAGAGATATTGCACGAAACTTCCCGTAGCCTCTGTTTCATCGATCTTAAACTCATTACACACTAAAGACTCTAAAACCTTATTATCCTATTCCCTCTACACTAATGTTTAAGAGACTCAACTGATATGAAAGGTCAGACAAAAACTCCGAGAAAGCTAAGAAGGCGTGTGCCCACACGAAGGAGCTACACACACATACACTGTTACTCAAAGCCATATTAAGTATATATGTCTGCTAATATAAATTCTGTGCTTAGATCTAATCATCCGAGAAATCGGAGTCGTCAGCAGGAGGCTTAGTTTCTTCGGGTGGAGGAGGTGGAGGTTCTTCTTTGGCCGGAACAACTGCAGCCACACTGTACGTGGCAGGAGTCATTCCTTCCTTATGCTCTATTTCCACTACATACTCGTGTCTGCTTAAGTACCTACAGCATTTCTCGGGAGGTTCATCACTAGTCGGCACGGATATTGATCGACACACTGTATGAGAGATCGTCGTGTGAGGCATTGTAAACTCCACGTAGCAAACCTTACTCAGATTATCCGGAATCTTTTCGTGTGCTTGAAGGGTAATGTGGCAGAAGAATGAGTGGGTTGTGTAGGCACCTATACCAAAGGTTATCCATAGGTCATTTCACACCCTACTTACCCTTAAAATGTTTATAAATCTCACCTTGTCCTTCCTTAGGGAGCCTCGGTATCCTCCACACAATCGCTCGATGCTGATGTTCATACTTGGCTTGTCCAGAAGTTGTTTCCATAAGACTCGGCTCCACTGCATCCAACGCACCCAAAATCCTCTCCACACCTTTCACTTTCCCACTCCTAAGCAAACACATATCATCCCCGTATTTACTTTCACTTCGTAAGAACCTTTCCCTTAAAACAATCTCTCACCTCCTGTGTGCAGACTTAACCGATCCATATCGAAAATGCTTCTCCACTCTAAACATATAAATCCACGTTTCCGGAATGGGAAACCTAACCATAACATCTTCACAAGGAATCTGTCCAAGCTTCCTGGACGTAAATCCAGGGACAAGAATGTCACTCCGGATTTCAATCCGTTGTCCCGTATGAATAAACGTGGTCTTGACTTGCAAAGGCAGTTCCCTGTGTTTAGGAGGTCTCACTCGGAACCTCATGAGTTCCAAGTACGCTGCGTCCGGAGGCTTAAACTTGATTGTCTGCGTACTCTCAAACTCCTCGAGGTTCACTATGTTACTGAACTCAATGGACTCCATACGAATCCACTCCTCGGTGGGCACTGGAATGATATCATGTCGACCTACAATCTCCTTCCCTTGGCGTCTCAAATCATTCACTCCCATTTCAATCTCGGCAATCCCATTGAGAAACGAGAGGAAGAACAACCTCACTCGAGCAATCTGCCTTGTCACCATTCCGTACACGTCTTGCTCGGTAAAGTACTCGTCAACTATTGTCACTTGGATCTCTTCTGTCTTGTAGTTCAGAGCTCGGTCTCGATGCACCGGAAGGGAGAACAGAGCTTCTTCAATGCAAACACTGAATTGCTTCATTGTGTCGTACTCTTGAGTTCCTAGCTTACATAGCTCGGAGATCTGCGGGTCAAGGGGTCAATCAAAGTATTGTAGAAATCTAGTATGTCTATTACAGGAGCAGCAGAAGGTTAATTCAAGTCTCACCTGAGGAGCGTGTTCCAATGGAAGTCCCAACTTCTTGAGATCACTTCCAAACTCCTTCACTCCAGTGTGATCCCCGGTGATCGCATAGGCTGCAAAAGCACTCAACTTGTTTGAGAGTCTCACTGCTTTACTGATCTGACCTGGACGGACTCCAGGACGCTCCTTGTAGAACACATATTGGATCTTTATCGTGAATATCTTTCCATACTGATCGAACTGTTGAGCACCTGGAGTTCAAATAGGTCAAGTGGGGTTACTACAAGAACCTTAGGACAAGAAGCTAATAGATCTTGAGTTGGTCGGAGGAGAACTTACTTATGTCTGAAACAGAATACGAAGGTTGAAGAGGAATCTCTTGAATGGGTTCCTTGTTTCCTTTCTCCCCGTAGATCTGGATAATAGGAATATCATTCTGATGACCAATACGGACCCACACTTTCTTCCAGAACCGATTCCCTGTAATCTTCTTCTTATTCGGGTAGCGGATCTGCATCTCCCATCCCTCACACGTGTATTTCGTCCTAGGGAAGTCTTCCAAGGGTTGAGACGTGTCTTCTTCGTACAACGGAGTCTGTGGACTTTCTCCAGAGTCCGTTCTGTTCATCTGAGTCTGCCGAGAAGCCTCCGCATAAGTTGTATCGTGAGCTGAGGACAAAAACGGGACAAAAGCTGGTGTAGAGTTTTCCTCGGAGTAGGCGGACCCTGTTGAGATCGCTGGACTCTTTGGAGGCGGTGCGAGGGCCGGGGCAAGCGTCAAGTTAAAGTCGTTTTCGTTCCTAGGTCGAATTGTTATCGACATTTCCCTTTCTTCTTCGTCATCGTTGTCGAAATCCTCTCCTTCCCTTTGGATCTTTGCTGGAGTGCTCTGAGGTACTGGAGGAGGTTCCGTTAAAGACAGAAACGAGTCGAAGGTGTCGTCTGTTCCGAAACCCATTCCTGCGTCTCCCCCTCCCCCGAAGGAATCTCCCCATGCTACAGTACAAAGCGTACATAAGCTTAATCTCCTCTTAATAGTCTTCAGATAACCTTATACTATGAGACTTACCCGAGTCCGTAGCTCCAGTAGCTGTTCCACCAGACCCTCCACCAAACGGGTCATTGAAAGCAGACGCTCCTGTCTTTCCTCCGTCACCCTCAGCCAGCTTCTCGAACTTGGCATCAAAGTCATCGAAAACAACTCCGTTAGTTCGTGGAGCAGATGTGAATGAATCTGCGTGTGGTTTTGTGCCAAATATGTCCGCACCTGTTGACCCAAACTGCTGCTGCTGTGGCTTTGGAGGCTGAGGTGTGAATGTCTGTGCAGGTGGAGAAACTACAGGTGGAGGAGGGTGGGTTGGTATTGAAGGAGGAGGTTCTGAAGGTACTGGAGGAGGATGTTCGACATGAGGCTGAACCACAGGAGACGGTGGCACCGGAGGAGGTTGGTGTTCTACATGAGGCTGAACCACTGGAGACGGTGGGACCGGAGGAGGCAAGGGAGACACTCGAGGGGCCGGGGGAACTGGAGGAGGAGGTCGTGAAGGAGATGGTTTATTGGCTTCATGCACAGGAGACTTGAGCACCGGTGGGGCGGGGACTGGGGGAGGCTTCGGTCTCTCTGGAGGAGCAGCTCTGGCTGGGGAGGCGGTGACGGCAGTGGGGGAAGTAGTGACGACTGCTGCTGCTGCTGCAGGTGGTGGTGGTTTCACAGGTTCAGGAGGAATGGGCGGAGGGACTTGTCTCACAGGACTCGGGGGCTTCGGTGGCCTTTGCGGATGAGGGGCTTCAGGACTCAACATTGTTTCATGATGATCAGGTACCTTCTCCTCACTCACAACCGCCACCACTTCCCGAGGGGGACTTGTTGGAACCGACGAGGTGGTCACAGTTTCTTGTGGAGCCTCTGGAGGTGGAGGAGGAAAAGAAGCTTCAACTTCCTCTGGTTGGTCATCAAACAGTTTCGGTGTTGCTGGTTCAATAGTAAAGTCCACTAGCGACTGTATTACCATTGGTTGAGACGCCACTTCATGCACAGGAACTGCTGGCTTTGCTGTAGTCACTGTCATCGTGTTGTACAGTCCCAATATCTCCGCCGATGACTTTGGTCCTGCGGGAGGATTGGGACTGTCAAAGAGGTCGATGATTGAGTCCAACTGATGTGGAGACGGTTGGAGGGGATTCGCAGAAGGCGGAGGAGGTGGAGGTGGTTCCTCTCCCAGGAGTAAGTCTGGAGAAGGCGACCTCGG
>JAQGAB010000692.1:0-23168 GCA_034696565.1 Isotomurus graminis | reverse complement strand
CTTACAACTACACATCTTGTTTGGATATTAAGGAAGTTTAGACTGTTCCTGATTTTCAAAAAATAGTTTAAGCTCAGTAAAGCTGGGTCTACTATCTGGGTCATCATTCCAACAATCAGCCATTATTTGGTACCTTTAAAACAAACAAAAGATTCTAATAATGAATATATTAAGGGTTTACTAATAATGAAGATCCTCGACTCAGGTTCATGGGAATGGGTTTCTTTTTTTACAAACGTGCATATGGGTAGCCAACTTAAAGTGTTTAAGAAAATTCAGCTGCCCGCTGCCCATATGCACTTTTGGCTGAATAAACTAGTGGTGAACGGGCGACGTAGCAACCGCTGGAGATGGAGGGGGAAAAATCACCTTAATATACGGTTGTATGCTTTCGCAAAAAAGTTGCAACATCAGCTAAATCATCGTTAATTTCTGGAACCTCTATACAAGGTGGGCCACCTCGATTAGAACACTTAATATGGGAGCTTAAAGAGGTTTATTCTAATCGGGCTGGCAGACCCTGTACAGTAAATAAACAAGTCCTAATATTCAACCCTCTCACATTTTCAGCTTAACGAACCTGTTGTAGTTTAAATCCCGTTGAATTGAGTTAAAAGTATCCTCCGCTGGCAAAGAACAGGTTGACTTTAAAATACTTCAAATCCTGTGATGCTTGAAAACTACTTTTATTACATGACGAAATATATTTCACACTAGTTTTAAGATATGCGAAAATGTTTTAAATTATCTGAGCAAAAATATTCAACAACAATTGTGGCTTCATTTCAATTTAATGTATCATCCCAATATGTGCTTTACGGTGAGTTTTAAACAAATAAGATTACTCTACTCACATCGTCATCAATATTTGGATGGAAACCATTTATTGATTCGATTTATTTACTTGTTTTTAATACAGACTAATCGGCTCATGTCATGAACAACCTCGAGAAAACTAGGTTTTTTATCTACCAAACAAATAATCTGATTTACTGACTACCTTACGGTTTATTCCTTTGCGAATAAGCAGTATAAAGAATCTAGTTAGACATATGAAGTATAGATAACTACAAAAAGGACCTTCACTTTGACAACAAACAGGAATATTTATGTCAGATTTTAAGCATTAAACATTCTACGTCACATATTCAAATACATATATTTCTGGTTAAGCTGCGTAAAGTTAATGATGCTCATAAAAGTAAGACATTTGGAGCTTGATAGCATTAGTCTGCAATCACGCCTTTTTTTACGCAATCCAACTTTGCCTATACATATCCTTGCTAAGCGTCATAAGCGCGACATTTTAAAACCTTCCTGTATATTCAATTGCAAAACATGTCAAACTATCAAATAATTTCATTTCCGCTTTATTTAACTAAACGATGCGGAATAGAAATGAGCGTGTCTGCGGCATAATAAATCATTAGCTCATAATACGCCGCCTTAGTGGATTTCTGTAATATATACATTTTGTACTCGCCTATGCCTTCATGCAGTTTTGCGGGTTGAAGAGCCCTAAACTTTCTGAGAGCCAAACTTCTATAAGAATGATTTCCACTAAGCCATTTATAATTTGTTTCATTCAGCAACGCGACAGTAGTTTCGTAGTAGTTTGTGAAGTCAGGAAAAGTCAAATGACTCCATATGGGAATAGCCAATGCGGCAAATAGCGTCACAACATATGCCGGAAATGGAAGAAGTTTCCAAAGTTTAATACACGCAAAAATAGATGCAATTTCCACAGCAACACCTGAACTCATTAAAGCCATGGATACATTCGGGACAAAGTGATCACGAAGCTGAGTACCAATTACCGCAAACTCCATGTACGACATATAAAACGTTTGAAGATTCCTTAAAGTAAACTTCGGATTACGCGCATCTTTAAAAATATTCTGAATAACCTCCTTAGCTATAAGGATCAGTGTCATTGTGAAAAATGCTGTGAACACAACATTTCTTAGAAAGTCAGCCAGAATTCCAAACTGTAAAGCAGCGCGGAACAGAAGTACCAGAATCTTTCGGCCTTTGCGGGGAAACAAGATTTCGATGCCAAAGTACAACGGATCAACTTCAAGAAGGTAGAATACCGGGAGATACAACACTACGAGACCGGATGCAACGCAGTACAGTCCAATTCGGGATAGAATTGTTACCAGATCCAAATCCGAATGTTTGGGTTTATTTTTCGCGCCTTTAAAAATACAATTCCAAATACATTCACACTTTCTAAATGAATTTAATGCGTTAGTTAGTGATTAAGGTATGAGAAATATACCTGTAGCTCTGTTATGAATTGCCAAAAGCTGATTGAACGAGTACACAGCAGTACTTCTGTGAACCAGCCAGGTGTACGCTGTAAGGAGCGTGAATATTTCAAATGTAAGACAACAGAGGGTTGCAAAGTACTGAAGGAAGGACATCTTAATTTGCGGTTTTATAATTTGGACAAGGAGAGTACAAGTGGTAACCAGTAACCCTCCAGTTCCGGAAAGTAATGTCAAAGTACCCATAAGATATCTTAGGACACTGTTTTTTGATAAGCTCATCATTTGGCGTTTCTTTGAATTCCAGTAAACCGGATAAGTCCAGAAAAATATGTTATAAACGGAATTGAAGTTGTCAAACAATCCTAAACGGTGTCCAAGTGACATTTTCTATAAGGTTTACTTCAGAAACAAGTAAATTCGTTTGTCTGGAGTTCTAGCCTCTAGTTAGTTGTATTTTGTTACAATTGTTTGCGTGCAACTGTTTTCTCCAGACTTCGTAGCGAACTACGAAAACTTCTGGTATGAACTCCAAAGGTCTTTGGATTAAGCGACGCCACAGAATAGTAAGAGATTGAATAATTAACCAGGAGGAAACAAATTAAAGGAGATGGTATCAGTTACTACTCATTAAGACGTATTTTCCAAATATTCCATGGAATTTCAAAGCTTCAATCTTCATGTTTGTATGTTACAGCTGGTGCGGAAGATAATTTAGAAATGTCGAATGGATTTGTGGTAAACAAAAACAAAATATGGTTAGAGTTAATAATATTTTGATTACTTTCAAGATTGAAAACGCTCTTTAATCTGTTTTTCAGTAGAAAGTACATTAAGCTTTAGCTTTTATTCGTTGCAGAGACTAACTCTTAATACACGGAACAATTTTTGTACAAAAACACATCAAAACAATCCGGTTACGGTTAATTATTCTGGGATTGACAAAAAGATTGGAACGCCCTTTAATCTGTTTCCTAGTAGGAAATCCTGTTAGCTTTTTAATTCAAAATTCTACGTTTCAGTCTTTTAATATTAAAGCTGGAATTTAAAAGAATCCTTAAAGCAATACACTTCTGAAACGTTAAATGTTTTTATTAAGAAAGGTATTTTACTGTTTCAGGAAATAGAAAAGTATTTAGTTGCTCAGCATTAATCTAAATTAAACTGTTAGCCTTTAATCAACAACGGATTTGCAAAGGGTTGGTTAGTAAGAAGAGTAAAAAAGATTTTGTTTTCAGATGAAACAGTTAAATTACCTAAGGAATTATTGTATTTAAATTATATATTTTATAACCTTCATTTAATCGTAAGATACACACAAGAATGAGATGAGTAGATTTTGTTACTAACGAAACGTCGTTTATGTGATGACCTTTAGGTATTCAACGCTTGTTTCTCATTCTTGACACTCAACAGCTCCGGTTTACAATCCCAAGTTGTGTTGGGAAGGATAACAGCCTTTATGATGACCTGAGATTATGCAGAAGGTCAAAGACCGTGTATGCGGAGGTCCTATACAAGTAAAGTTCCGTGTAAGCTTAAGCTGCTCGGTTAGATTGGTGTGAAATTATTAACATAATGCCCCTTCATGACTTGAGTCCAAAACCGCCTTAGTTATTAATCTAAAATCTGTAAATTAATGTTAAGTATAAAGTAATCTACCCAGTCCGGTTCTGATCAGACGATTAATAGTCTAATTATTTCACTCTCTTCAAATGAAAACAGTTTAATTGTCCAGATGGTTGAAATATAAAAACCCTTGGCACACAGCTAAAACATTAATCATTAATTAGTTAAGTGAAATCACATTAAACAGGAATGAGAATGAACCACTTAATCAAGGGTGTCTCACTTTGCCTCCACATAACACTAAACTTTATATCCCACTTGTCATATGAATTCATATGGAATATTGTTGACTCCACTACACACTCTGGCTGATTAAGGACAGACTGCAACTCCACTCTGGAGTACTCTTTCATGAGATCATGTGATAAAGCACATGCAAATGACAACTGATAAATACATCAACGAGATGTGTTCAGCCAGGAGGCACTTCAGAGTTTGATTAAGCAGCTGAGGAGGGTGTCATTTATAACCACATTTCCATTCTGGTTAAGTCTGTTTGTAGGAATTAATTGAAAACATTATTATTACTCGTGTTGGTAACAGTTTAGTTTAATTAGCAAGGATGTCAAGTAAATGGAGTGAGTTTGGGATCGTCAAGAATTCAAATCTTCTTCCAACTGCCAAGTTGGACGATCAGAAGTTCTAATTTGTGTTTGTACTCGATCGGTCCGGATCGATGAGCCGTGGTAGGTTGATGGATCTTGCAAGGGAAGCTTGTGTGGTGAGTTATTAACCTTTTAATCTGGTATATACTTAAGTCTCATGATCTTGCAGATGTTCCTGAGATCCCTGCCTGCTGACTGCTACTTTAATGTCATTGGCTTCGGTAGCGACTATGAGACTTTGTTTCCATCAAGTGTTCTGTACTCTCAGGAGACTTTGGATAAGGCTGCCAAGTATGCTGAGGGTAAGTTATGCTCAACCATGTGCGGCGTGAGGAGTTCCTTAACAATAACCTATGACCTTGGTTATCACAGCGATGCAGGCTGACATGGGCGAGAATGAAGTTGAACTTCCATTGCTTCACGTCTACCGATCTCCGGGGATTTCGGGATACATGACACAAATCTTTGTGCTTACGGATGGCTGTGTAAGTTGAAATGATATGGTACTAAAAGTTTATCAAGCTTTATTTAATCAAAGGGTTTCTTATCACAGCAAGAATTCAAGTCGGACAGGATTGGCAAGATCGCGCAAGTCATTCAAAACAACGGAGCGCGTGGAAGAGTCTTTAGTCTAGGTATAGGACATCAAGCGTCGCAAGAATTGGTACGGAAGATTGCTGAAGCTGGAAATGGAACTGCAGAGTTTGTTCTTGGCAGTGACACGATTCGAGGGAAGGTTCTTCAACAGCTTAAGGTGGCTTTGAGGTCTCCTCTTCTCAAGGCAATTAGGCTTACCTGAGTCATCCAATTAATAAATAAGTAATGATTACTCATTATTACACGATTGTGTGTCAATCGGTGTGAAGATTTACAAGTAGTTTTGTTTGTGTACTGCAGATTTAATTGAAATTAAATCAGGGGAATGATTAATTGGACTTTAATTGGTTTGTGTTGGAGTTGTTAATCACATTTAAACATTCTTGGCATGACAGAGAATAACGCTGACGTAGTCGATTGAAACTTGTGGAACTTTAAGCCATTAAGGATGTGGAACAATTATCCTCATGTGTGACGTGGGGTTCTACGCAGGAGGAATTAAATGCAATTAAACCAAGTTAGTTTAAAACTATCACAGAATAATAAAAAGGATATTTGGGGTTACAAAAACTAACAGCTTTTCCTCCTAAAAACTTTTATTAATTAAGCCTACACGCAAGTTTGAGGAATTAGAGGCAGTTAGAGAAGCCAAGTTAGTTTAAAACTATCACAGAATAATAAAACGGATATTTGCGGTTCATTAATTAATAGCTTGTCCCCGTAAAGAGGTTTAATTAAACCCAGACTCTCATTCATTCCTGAGTAAGCCCCTTCTCAAGATGAAGGTAGTCTTCTTTGCGATTCTGCTTATCTTCGCCGTCATTCCCGCTCAAGGTACCTCAAACACACTAATTTGAATCCATTCCTAAACCTTTAATTTGTGTCTAGTGGAAAGCTCCTTCTGCTATGACACCCCGTGTTGGTCCAGACTCACAAGGGACATCAAATGCCTAATTGGATATCACCAGACCCGCATTTCATTCTGTGGTCGAGGCAGACTCAGCGCAAAGTTCACCTGTTGCAGATGAGTTCCAATCTCTTCATCTACACAAATAAATAATAAACATGTGGAACCAAATATGACATTGTATCTTTAATAATTGGCTTTGATACATTAAAATAAACCTAAATTCTCTACACATAGCAAACTGATTTGTTGGTATCAATAGAGTTACATTTATTTCTTAAACCGGGTTCATTTCTCATGGAATACAAAAATGACTGCAGATTTATTCGACCTTCTGCAGCGTCTCTTTTCAGGAGAATTTCCGATCAATCTCCTTAATTTAAATGTCAGCTCTCGTTAAATTCAGCCAACAAATCCTGCTACTACAGGCAACAGATATCCACACATGAAATTCTTATGTGAAAGGACACGGAGGTTTTAAACCTTTTAAATATTTTATTTAATACTTTGTTATATACAATTTATTGGGTAGTAAACCAGTCGTCCATTAATTGCTTGATTAGTTGCAATTTAGCAGTTTCCACGGTGTTACTGTAAAATCATCCTTCAATGAAACCAAGCAGAGTTTTCTCAAGTACTCAAACGCAGTAGAAAAGTCAAAAGACACAATTAGGCTTGTAAATTTTGTCTAAGCTAATGGAATTTAACTTGAAGTTTCACAATAATAATTAGATCCGGATTTGAATCCTTCAGTTGCAGGAAAGTCTCGAAAACTAATAACCCTCATATCAACAGGCAAAACGAGTTCTCGCCTTACTTGGTTATCAGTTTGTAGATTGACTTACTGTCACATCAGCTAAATTGGTAGTCTACGTCTACAAGTTATAAGTGACGTGTATATAAGACTCTGTTGACACTACATAACAGAATGTGCAAATTAAACCTAACGTGGTCCATTTTGCACACTATATGAATATAAAGGTTTACACTTTCCTAATCCAGTTCTTAAACTACAACTCTTGTACAAAATAAGGTTAAGCACAGAGAGCATTCTGCAGATCCATTCAAAGTAAAAACCGGTGTTATATTTAACTCCTCAAGAACTCCATAAGCATATTTTAAGACAACATTTACAAGGCAGGGTTGTCTTGTATTTCCCAAATTAACAATAAAACTGTTTTTCTCACAAGATTTCATGTTGCAACTACAAAATTATGTTTTAATTGCATTCAAATTTCTACAGAGCTTCACATTTGCTTCGACACTGTTTTATGAGCATGAAAGACACGATCTGCACTCACAACTGCTTTTACAAACCAACTAACACTGGAAGCATTGTTTCTATTTTTAGGAACGCTCTGCGTACATTAGAATTCGTTTGAAAAACAAGATTTATCCAAAATCAAAAGCTGAATTTATTTCTCCGCCAAATAATTAACCCTAGACATATTTAAGTTTATGTTATGATATTATAACTAATGAAAGAGTTTTATAATTTGTATGAGAATAAGTAAATAAAAATATTCATACATGAATAAACAAAGATAATCCTACCCACCTACTACTAAATAATTCCATAACCTAATTAACAATATTTTTCTACTTTTTGCCTGGCAACAAGCATCAACAAACAAAATATACTAATATACGAATTTTGTAAATTTATTACGTGACCTAATTATCTTGCATAGGTTATCTACAAAAATTTTGATCGAGTAACTATTGCTAACTATTATAAGGTTAGTTGCTTAATTATCTTACTTGCAAAGCACTATTCACAACCACTGGATTAAAAGCATGTCGATCGTCTTGTCGAATATCCCAGTCAGAAAAGTCATCTGCGTAGATTTCTTAGCCAAAAACAATGACCCAAAATTAAATCGGAATGATCTCTCAGATTTAATCCTTCTTGACCAATACTTGTTCGTAAACAAAACAACTCCAGCCATTCTTAAAGTTTTACACGAGCTTTCATGTACCTCAGTTGCAGCAGGAAACAAGGTTAGAATTATAACAATAATAGACACAGACAATACAGGCATAGACAGATAGTACGGCATTGGAATCGTGTCGTGCATTACTATCACACCGTAATTAGAACCAATCAACATAAGCCCTCCGAAGAGAAGAAGAAACGGAAGAAAGTAAAAGTACGCCTGGTTTGCAATTGTCTCAAAAATCCTAGACTCACGGTGTCTTTTTAAAATAAATCCAAGTGTTGGAAGCCTACCGCTTCTTCTTATATTTCTGATATCTTTGTGGAAACAAAGACTAACCATAACAGGAGATAATTTAACATGGAAATCCATCCACATTTGCATTTGATAAAAAGCATTTGATGACACAAAAAGCTCAAACATACAGAACACAAGTACTCCGATGATAAAGACAAACATAATGTACCCAATGCTAAGAATGTGTAGGTACCGGATGATAAAGAATACACTTGCTTCTAAATAATTCACTGGCGTCGGAAAAAGAATGTTCAAAACGTCAACGTCGAAAACAATAATACAAAAGGGTAGGAGGATAATTATTAGCGCGGAAAATGGTGCTGCTTCAAGGATTACTTCCACCAGACGTGTACATGTACCAGCTTCTTCTCAGCCACTCCTAGTTTTAAAAACCATACCAAATTGACATATTTTATGCTTTAAAAATGTATAGACTTGTTTGGTCACCTTCTGCATCTTGAACTGAAGCTATGACATTGAAAATTGAAAAGAAATGGTCCCAATTGAAACATACCGTGTGGATAAAAATACAATACAAACATACGATGCTGGAGATTACGACAAAAATTAAATAGTGCATTGCGAGGATTGGGAGTGACATTGGAATATTGTAAATACGGTAAAAACAATACAGGTACGCACAAACGAGGTACGGGAAAATGTAGAGAGAATAAATTAAAAACCATTTTGTAAAGTCTTGAGGATTTTTTCGTAAAGTTTAGGTTCTTTTGTTGTAAATGAACAGTTTTGGAGGAAATAAACCAATGAAAAATTCTAAAGATTTCCACATAGCAGGAGTTGCCATTTTTGCAGCGTTTTTAACTGACGTTCCCCGAAAGACTGTCAGTTGGGGATTTTGTTTTCTGTATTACAATCAAAAAGATATTGAGAAACAAAAGATTGTATTTCTTAAAAGAGGTTCTCGCATCAGGCTGAACGGCCTAGATTGGCAAATGCATAGTCATGATTATTTTGCAGATTTCCCAATACTTCTAGTCAATCAAATATGTTCTAAATGTCTTGGAAGACTAAAACACAAGGATTATTTGAGTTTTAAAATGGTAAATTCAGCTCTTTCGCAATATGAACATTGCTCAAAGTGAGTAGAATAAACAGAATATAAGAATGACCCGGTTCTTTCGTGTTGTTTGTCAAAACTGATAAATTTTATATTCTTAAAACATACCAAGGACCAATTTAAACAGGAAATTTAATTTCCTTTGGAAACAACATTGGAAATGGCGTGTGTATGAGATACTCGTGGTAATAAGCAAAGAGACTACACGTGCTTGAAAAAAAATCACTCAAAATACTCTCTTTAGCCCATTCAAATTGGAACAGGGTTACAGTGGATCAAACCAATCTGGTTGCTCATTGTTTGTTCTCTTAATTGATGTCCTGAAAAGAAGACTACAGTTTTTCAAATCCTCTTTTGTTATTGTGTCTCCAATTTTTAGGCATTTAATTTCTATTAAGTAAAACTACTAATTTTTTTAACTTGTATGTTATTTATCTACATGCTCACCTGTTGTTTACTCTTGTTCTTATCTACTTGGCTTTTGATCCCTAGTGGGTTATGTACAAACCGGAGCATGTTTAACTTTTAAACTGATCCTACAATGACTAGTTGGATACCGGGTGACAAAATTCAGAGCCATCTTTTATTTTAATGTAAAGAAAACCAATAGATGAGCATGTTTATGAATTCAAATTGGCTGGGATAACAGGGAGTCTTTGGTAGGCATTGTTTAACAAGTCGACAGTTAGTTTATGGCCCGTGTTTGCTTGGGTGAAATATTAAAATACGCCAGTTAATAATAATGATATTAACAATCATGTATAGGTAAAATAAAACCCTACACTGTCTTTGAAGTTAATCTAGCAAGGAGTCATGAAAACTCAGATAATCATATTGCCTAGTGATTTGATTATAAACTAGAAACCTTATGAACAACTGGAAGCAGTTAATGGCATATTCCAATACCAAAAATGTACCTCTAGCTTTTTATAATACAAATAAAGCAAACACTTTAATTTCCTGTTCAACCTATTAACAAGTCCGCTGTAAGTCTTTATTGGTTTCGGCGGCAGGTCTGTTCCTACCTATAGTAATTCAGTCCTCCCTAAAACAATATGAACCTATAAACGAGGCAATAGCAACGCTTAATGCTCCGGAACTCTTCTTAACTTTCCTTATGCATGACATTTCGAATTCCTGTAAGATCATAATTTTGATCTAATTCTGTTTGATGCCCAGAGCATTCAGCCAGTTTAACGGTCTAGTCGTGAATCTGGAAAATATACCTCCATTTTTACTCTTCTTTTACAATTGTAATTAACGTTTTAGTAATCCTTAATGAACTGCTCATGTCATGGATCCTTCTACACATACATATGTTTCTCCGTTGTATTTATCAGCTGCAGCTTCCAAAATTGTACGAATCTTTGTACTACCCAACAATTTAAACGGCATTACACAACTAGATTTATTTCATGAACTCAAATCAAGTATGCAATTATTAAAGAAGTAGCGAATAATATACATGTAAACCTTGTGTAAGGTCATTAGTATTTAATTTTAGATTAATCAATAGTAATTGCATTTTATCAAATTCTGTTAAAGGAAAGCCACGGCTAATTAAAACCCGGTTATCAATAAACGAAACCAAGTTTCCGTCTCCTATACGAACAAATTGGAGATTGCATTCACGCCACACAACAGGATGTGCAACAGACAAGAATAGAAAATAAGGTGTGTCAGTTTGCACACTATTTGTAAGGTTATTATTAACAAGTCCACAATTCTGTTTAAACACTGTTTAAGTATATTCATTACAATGGGAGCATTCTGCAGATCCCGTCAATCGGAAGTGAAAGGCATTGCTACGTTTGATACGGTAAGAAATATACTCGAGTATGACAAATATTTAATTAAGCTACCTCACACCTTTTCTTCGTTAAAGATTGTGACAGTTGTGCTTACAATTCTGTTCGTCATCTTTGCAAGAGAATGGTTTAACGGCATTCGGTATTCAACACAGAATTTATTCATCTGGCCTTTAGGTACAAAATAACTTAACAAATTACATTACGGTTCAGTTTGCATTAATAAATGTGATTTCAGAAACGTGCTTCAATTACTTTTTTTTCTTGGTATCGATTGGATTATTCGTGAGACTCTGTCTGTCCCTTCTGTTGTACTCTGGAGCACACGAAGTAACTTAAACTTAATTGGTTAGAGTAATACAAACTTCAGTGGCTTTTTTATTTCAGAGAAGTCGAGTGAAATGCCGGGTGTGGTTGTATATTCAATGGAGCTTCGTGGCTATTCAGGCACTCGTGGCAATTGTGTTCATATTTTCCATTGACCGGTTGGGCGTGTTTTATTTTGTGTGGATGTTACTTAGAGCTAAATTTAATTGTGTTGTTAGTCAGTTCATTGATGAGTTGGATGATTACAAGAACGTAACTGTAGCTGCTGTACATTTTAATGAATCGTCAGTATAGAGTTACAATTCCCTTGAATGTTAATTACAATGGGAATGATATTAATATAGTCTATACAAATTTACCCATGAATTTGACTCGCAATAAACTTGACAAGTTTTTAATTTAATTCCAATTTAATTCGTGTAGAATACGAAGATTTGTTAATCAGACACACGTCTTAATTAAACCCTTTAACTACTACAACAAAAGAGCATCAATTGTCGTGTCAAATATGCAAGTCATGAAAGTATTTTGCGTGGATTTCTTAGCCAAACATATCGACCCAAAATTAAACCTAAAACTTCTTTCCGACTTAATTCTCCGTGACCAATATTTGTTACTAAACAAAACAAAAGAAGCCATATTTAAAAACTTACACGAGCTCTCATGAACTTCAGACGCAGCGGGAAACAGAATCAAAATGATTATAATAGTAGACACGGATATAACAGGCATTGTCATGTAATACGGCATTGGAATTGTCTCGTGCATTCAGATGACTCCGTAGTTAGAAACAGTTAGCCACACCCACCAAAGACTCCCCCTTCCATCCGCCAGACTCCCCACGGACCATTCGTCGACAACTCCAGCAGTCATTGAACCTAGTTGACCTTTTCTACAACTAAGAAACTTTGAATTCTAAGTTTAAATCTTCAGCCTACTAATTAAAGTTTAATACGCGATATATTATTGTACAATTATTGCATATTTTAGTTCCTTCGACGCCTTGGAAAAGCAATCAGCAAAAACGTTTCTGCATATACTCTCTTGAATGTTTAACTATTCGACGTATTGTGAATTAATATTCCACGTTCATAATTAATTTGCTGGATTCACATTAACATAAATTTAAAATCATTTAACTTTTTAAACAATTAACCGAAAGATACATTTGGTATTCCCAGTTTCTCTAATTACAAATACTTACGAGGATGACGATATGCAACCACAAAATTCCCCGTCATTAAAAAATCATTACGGGTGAACACCCCAATAATATATGAATCTCCAGATACAAGGAAACTTAACAAATTTCAAATCATCAATAGGTTATTGTCAATTAAAGTTACTACACTTCCGGAGCAATGAGAGTATTTCGGAGCAGGAAACGTGGCCTTCTTGCCATTGCCATACTTCTTCTGATCCAAACCGTTTTGGGATATCCCCAAGACCCAACATATTCTGTTCGAATCGTTCCAGTAGATAATAAGCAGGTGAATATTCAAAAGTTCCTTATGCAATTCGTTTAAATCAAACTAATTAAATACACATCCGCAGAAAAAACCCATTCAAGTCAAGTCCGATGGGAAACCTTATGTCGTAAGTATCCCGTTGCAGAAAGACTTGAAAACCTATGAACTACAGGAAGATAAGTTGGTTAGTCTAAATATATTTGCATGTAATGAACTTTAACTAACTTTGATTAATTATTAGCAACAGGAGAGTAGCGAAGATGACGTTAAATATAAAGATTCTGGCCGTGCAAGGAGAACTATCGAGAACACAGTTAAAGAAATAATTGCAAAGCAGGCAGGTTTGAAACCAAAAGAAATTAAAAACGACGCTACTCTCCGAAGTCTTAGTTTGGATTCTTTAGACGATGTGGAATTGAGTAGGACGCTCGAGGCAAAATTTGATTACAATATTCCGGACGAAGAATTCCAAAAAATTAAGACCGTCCAAGACGCTGTTAATACTGTCAGAAGGGTTTTTGTGTTATAAATCTATTTAAAATTATTCTATTTCATTTAACATATTCGTATTTTTAGAGATTCTATTAAAATTTAACTGATGTTAATCTGCAAACAAGGATTTTACACGTATCATAACTTTGCATAGCGCGGAGCAAGACCAGGCCCAGACAGCACAGTGGTAGTGCGTTAGTTTGGGCAGCTGGTAATGTGTCCGAATGGTACTCTGGGCTCTCTTTCCAGAGGAGATTAGTTTGTCTTCTTCCTTATAGACAAATGTGTCTAGGGTTTCCACACGCCACACATGCCGCTGGTGCGGGATCACCTACTCTGTACGGGAAGGGCCTGGAGTAGGTGATTCCATAGTTAGTAAAAATTCCATGTAGTTCATTTGAATAAAGTGGTCGTCTGCGAGAGTTCTAATATGCTAGTCAGACGTTAAACCCACCAATTTTTTTAGCGCGGAGCACCATGCTAAGTTAGTACGTCCAGGTGTATCTTATTAACCTCTGACCTTGAATTTCACCCACTCGTCGTGTGCTGTAACAAATAGATCCGTTCCAGGACTCCCCCACAGAACTCAGGACTACTACAAAGCAACACCAGAAACTAACAAGGCCAGTTTATGAAGTATTACAATTCCACAACATTGCTAGAAAATTAAAACTCCAAACTAACATTTAGTTTTGATACATAGATTATCGGAACCTCAGGTGAATTACTATACGCAACATCTGAACTTCAAGCTCAGCTATCACCGCAGGTTATCGTATGAATTTGAGTTATTTATCAACTTTTCCTGTCTGAGGAAAGTCCAATGCCACTCCGTGATTAAAAACCCATAATGTCCCCCGTCGGATTCTATAAATATGCTTGACGAATTAACAGTCTACATTTTACACAGACACTCATACCCCACTGGTTATTGTTGGTCCTGTTATCTCCTTGTTAACTTCTTATGTTCGTCAGTAATTTACTGTTGAGTCAACAAGGGATTGATGCAGATTGTACCAGCACAACTTTCACTCCCATCCACATATAATACTGAAGTACCGCTAATTATGTAATATGTCGAAACCCTAAAGTTTGTTTATATGTGTTGGTATCAAAATCCTTGAATGAAATTGAGATGAAACACGTGCAGTATTTAATCGTTTATAACATTATGTTAACTGTGTGAAATTTATTGGTGCAAACACTAAGCTATGTCAATTATAACCGAGCACAGTGCACAACAATGGTAAATAAGCGTTGATAAGCACAAGCGTTGATACTTGTGATAATTTCCGATGTACGAGCGTAAAAGAAAACCATAATTAGCCAGACCATATTATTGCAGATCAATTAGTAAAAAACCTTATTCTTATGAGATCAGAATCGCTGAGACAATAATCGCGTAACTATATTCACCTAGAACCGTTAGTGTGTTCTGATCAATTAAGCAAACAAATATTTGCTGAGTAAGCTCACTATTTGGAGTTAAACTAAAGTAGTAACTAACTAGCTACTAAAGAAGTAGTGAATACATTGATGAGTTGGATGATTACAAAAACGTAACTGTAGCTGCTGTACATTTTAATGAAGCGTTAGTATAGAGTTACAACTCCCTTGAGTGCTAATTACAATGGGAATGATATATCTATGAATATAACTTACAGTCTTCACAAATTTACCCATGAATTTTACCAGCAATAAAATTGACAAGTTCTTAATTTGATTATACGTAGGATTTGTCTTGGAATGCATCAATGATCTTCATTCCTAAGTGTTGATTTTACTTGCAGGATCTTTTAACCAAAAACAACAACATCTAGTCCGGTATATATAAACTTTTTGGATTGTTCCAAACAGTCAAAGATCGAGTATCAGTAAAGTTTGTACCACAATATTAAACCGCTCACTTGGTCAAAACTATCCGTAGGTACAGGAAGTTAAACCCACCCTATTTACTTTTATTGTAAACTAAATAAACCTAAACTATATCCAAAAACCTTATAAACTTACAACAAAACCATATTAACTTCTCAGCCCGTATAATTCGTGTATTGTGGGGGACAGGAGAGAATGCGATTTTCAAACGCATTGCGCAAACAATGTGCAACAAAACATTATAAGTCCCCATAAAGGTCGGTACAATGGGAATTTATCATTGTGGGGGTAGCACTTATAACATGCACAGGAACCGCCCGAAAACCGGAAAATCGTATTCACTTCTTTCCTTGATAATACAATACGAAGATTACTTAATCGGGCACTTCTTAATTAAACCCTTAAACTACTACACCAGAAGAGCATCAATCGTCGTATCAAATATACAAGTCATGAATGTATTTTGCGTGGATTTCTTAGCCAAACATATCGACCCAAAATTAAACCTAAAACTTCTCTCAGACTTAATTCTCCTTGACCAATATTTGTTACTAAACAAAACCAGAGAAGCCATCTTCAAAAATGTACACGAGCTCTCATGAACTTCAGACGCAGCGGGAAACAGAATCAAAATGATTACAATCGTAGACACGGATATAACAGGCATCGTAAGGTAGTACGGCATTGGAATTGTGTCATGCATTCGGATGACTCCGTAGTTAGCCACAGTTAGAATAAGCACCCCTAAGATCAAAAAGAAAGGAAGCAAATAAAAGTACGCCTTGTTTGCAAGAACCTCAAGAATCCTAGCTTGTCGGTGAGCCTCTAATAATTTAGCAAGCGTTGGAAGCCGTCCACGCCTCACTCCGTTATTAGGAACTGCATGAACACAAAAACCTACTGTTGTTTCAGCTCGTTTAACGTGGCGATTCATCCAAAACTGCATCTGATAAAAACCGTTTGATGCCGTGAATAGCTGAAGTATACAAATCAGAAGTACCCCAATTACACACACGAACAGAAAGTATCCGACACTCAACATGTGTAGATACCGGACTATTATGAATGCACAAGCAAGTAAGAAGTTAGGAGTTGTAGGGAAAAGCATATTACAGATGTCAATGTCGAAAGCAACGTAGCAAATTGCCAGGAGAAAGAGCATCACCCCGGAAACATGTGCAGCTTGAAGAATTAATTCCATGTGACGTGTCAATGGATGGGTTGGTTTATCCGCATCTGTATTTAGTAACCCAAACTATATACACCAGCTCCGCGGTGGCATTACTATGTGATTAAATAATTTAATTATACCGCCAGCCTCGAGTTGCCATGACGAAAAGCTGTTGAACAGTACGAAACAATGGTGATTATTAAACGCTATGGTATAAAGACACACTGCAAACAAAGTAGAGATACAGAAGATCACAACTAAGATTAAAATGTGAGTGGCTAGGGATTCAAGTGACATGGGAATATTGTAAATCCGGTACAAAATATATGGCAATCCGCAAAACAGATCCGGAGCCACGTAGAATGAATACAGAAGAAACCATTGTATAAATTGAGGATGTTTCTGAAGGGATTTGGTTCCTTTGTTGTAAATAAACAGCTTCGGGGGAAATAGACTAATGAAAAACTCTACAGATTTCCACATAGGAGGAGACGCCATTGTCCGTACTTTCAACCAGAAATCCTTCTAGCCACTGTCAGACAAGAACCGCTGTCTTAACAACTTTCAATGCAGACAAGCAAACATGTCGTTGATTTAATCAGGACAACTTAAATTTATGAAACTATCCACGTGGAAATCCTGCAAAGGCTGTATTATATATTTTCAAATGATTAAACTCTCTGTCAGGTACCTTTTGGGTAACAATAATTTCACAATTATGACTTTAAGAAGAGACATAATTGTGGGTTTAAACGATAGTACCTTTTATTAGGAGATTATCGTTATATGTAAAGTAAACCACAGGGAATTTAAAATTACATTAGGTTCTCTACAGATTTCCACATAGCAGGAGACCCCATTGTTCAGATTGTACTTTCAACCAGAAATCCTGCTAGCCACTGACAGCCAAGCACATCGCTGTTTTGTCGTAAAAACGTGCAGCCAAGCAAACAGGTCCTTGATTTAATCACGAATTGTTGAATTTATGGAGCTATGTACTTAAGAATGCTAATCAGGCTTCAGATATCCAAATATTTTAACTCATTCAGGTACCTTGTCCTGAAGGAAAATTATCATTTCACAATTATGACTTTAAGCAACGACACATTTGTGGGTTTGAACGGACAGAGAGGCTGCTATTGGGACACATTTTATATAAAACATACGGAATAACGTAAAAGTAAGTTAGGTCGTTGCTTATATAAAAGATGGAATTAAACATTGGAAGTAGCGTTTTTATATTTTATAATTAATTTATATTGCATGTTATATATAAAATGGAAGCTAAAACATTCCCACACAAAGTAAACAAATCCGAGTAGTGAATTTCCCTCATTGTTAAGAAGATAAAAGTACATAAACCAAATAAAACGAATTGCCTATCGTTGAAGAAATGATTTATCAAATTTAACTAGTAAAAATACAATAATGGATTTTACTTCTCAAGTGTATAAAACCGATATTTCCCGTATTATATTAATATATAATTATTCGCTATGTATATCGCAAGAGAAAGCCTATTGCACACTACCTCTAAAGTTACCGATTAAACTATTGAACTTGCTCAAACAACGGCAGATGAGACACACAGTCTCTACCCGTTGCAGGCTAACAACGTTGATGATATGTAGCCAATGGAATATTATGCTCCGCATACTTAACATGACTTTCAGGAGGCAAACTAATTAATGCTGTTATTTTATTCCTCGTGACCATTTAACTATAATAGTAACAATCCCCACCTTAGTGATTTAAATAAAGCGAATATGGTTAGACGACTTAATATGGAATAGATGATATCTGTTCATAAGTAACATTGCATTAACTTTACTCATTCTCGTCTTAACTAATTTAAATCTTTAAGCTATGATTTATTTAATGTTGATTAGTTAACCCGTTTGACCTTATTAAGGAGCTTTGTATTGCACTAATAAATAAATCATTCAACGTTGGATGTCAAAAGTTTGAAGAACCAGGTTAACAAGTCCCTTGTGGTAGTACAAGTGCATTTTTCTATTAAACTTATGCCATCCTATTTCTTACAAGAATTCTGAATTCTTATGATGTTTTACACTTAAACTTTTCAATCAGCTAAGTTTAAATTCACGTATTCCATATTAAATGTGCAAAGATATATACAGAACAAATGATTAATTTTATTTGTGTACAGTAAGCCAACTGCTGTGCTATGAGTTGTCCTCATCCATACCATGAAATTAATTAATGATACAGCAGCCCCTGACGTCATTGACATACAAGAAACCACATCCAATCGGAACTGTATAAAAGTTAACTAGTTAACAAGAGACCTCGGGTAAACCACATTCTCTTTAAGTAAAGTAATCAAAGCTGGAGCAAATGAAAGTGCAATTAATTTCGATTCACGTGAAGCTACTGACAGTTCCAAGTATAAATGCGGACATCACATGCATCAACCAATATAGACTTCTTTCGTTACCATTTTATTGCTCTAATTATGATTACAATGATATCAACAATTATTGTTTAAACCATTAAATAATCTGGAAACGATATAACCATATTTGTAGCATTGTAGATCATGAGCCCGTAGTACGCTGATTTAGTGGACCGTTTCAAAGAATACATTTTGTAATCACCCAATCCCCCAGATAAATTAATTGGTTGCAGTGCAATAAACTTTCTTTGAACGAGAGGTCTAAAATTACTGCTGCATCTAATGCTCCACTGGTATCCATTCAACTTTTTATACTTTACAGTATCCTCATGCAAGTTGGTGAGATCCGGCATTGCAATATGCGCCCAAGTTGGAATTCCCATGGCGATGGCGAAGATCAAGAAGTACGCATACATGGATAGTAAACCGTAAAGCCTAACCGTTGCTAGGACACAAACTGATTCAGCTGCTACTCCAATCCCCATAGTTACTAAAGCTATGTTAGGTACAATTTCATCACGATATCGATTACACATTATCAGAAACTCCATGTAACTTGCAAAAAACGTATGGAACTTTCTGTAAGTAAATGAGGCTACTGTAAGTTTCTGTGTAAAGTTTTCAACGATTCTTTTGGAAACAAAAATGAACAGCATTGGAACAAATGCACTAAACAGAACGCCTCTGACCAGATCTGCTGTATTAACAAACTGAAGTAACACTCTCATTATAACGATATGCAATTTCTTGTATCTTTGAGGCCGAAGTATCTTAAAAGCAAAATACAACGGGTCTATTTCTGCATACAATATAACAGGAATATAAAACAAAACCAATCCAGAAACCATACAGAACAGTCCTATTGATAAAATGAGCTGAACAGAGTCGAATTTGGATTTCTGGGGTTTCCGGGAAGTTCCTACACATTCAGTATTAAAAATGTTTAGTTTAATTTAATGCTCTAATTATAAGGTTACCTTTCGTTCTGTAATAGAATTGTAGAAATCGATTGAAAGTCGCTGCAGTCTTTCGATGCTTCAGCCAAGTGTAGGAGCTAATGATGCAATAAAAATTAGCGAGGTTGATCCCTGTGCATGCCAAATACTGGAAGAAAGTCATTTCGATTTGAGGTTTAAATGTTTGAACCAACAGAATTAAAGTAATTAGTGTACAACCAACACTTGCTAAAACGAGGCTTAGGTGAGAAAGGCCAAATGTTAAAAAATTTCTCTCACGAACAATCTGCATTTTTCGTTTCTTTGAATTCCAATGAATAGGGTAAGTCCAGAAAAACTGGTTAAATGTTAAATTAAAGTAGTCAAGAATTTTTAACCGTTGTGAGACTGACATTCTTAAATGGATACGCGGATTCCAGGGGCTTTTGTAATGTATGGTCAGCTACTAGTCACCCCGGTTGATATGTTAGACTCTTTTGAGCAGTAGAAATCGTTATGAATAAAATATTCGTTATAGCTTTGATTAAAAATTGAGCAATTCGTACCAATTCTAAGATTGCTTGCAACTTTTAGTTAACTGAGCAAAAGAATGTAGTCCCGTGGACGGTTAAGACGGTGGTTAACTGCTAAGGCTTTTTTTATAATACTTGGACTCCTTTTGCTTATTAAGTGGATAATTCTACATAAATAAGTAAATGATCAAAAGAGTATTCGTTTTTATTATTCAGGACACAACATTTCTTATTTGGTCGCAACCATTGGCAAAGTTAATTATTCCACGTCTCTGGGAATCCTAATGTTAGGGCTTCTAGTTATGGTGTTCTTATATAATATAGCAAATTTTACTTTACTGGTACTGAGGATTCTTTTCGGTTTTAAACTATAGATATATTACCTGAGTGGGGACACTGCAGGATGCGCACTGTAATGAAAAATATTCTTTTAAAATTATATCAGTTCCTTATAAGGAGTTTGTTGGAAATACATTTAATCCTTTAGTGTGTTTGAAATAACTGGATTAATTATTATCAGGACTGCCTTCATGTATAAAGATGTTATTGTCCCAGAAGTTTGCACACCAAACGTTAACAGCAGATTTAAATAATTGGAAAATGTTAATAAGAATACAACTCCCAGGAGACCTAAACAGTATGTACATATTATGTCGAATTTGTTGAGATCAGGTGCAAAAATAACTTAAACATTAAAATATCTGGGAATGAAAGCTCAAAGGAATTTCAACTCCGTAATTTCTAGAAGCAGCCAGGAGCAAATTGTTTACAGTTTTTCACGATTTATTAATTTACAGTACAATATGTTACATAACACATGAGTTTCTAATTAATTGAAGGATCTAATAAAAATCTTCCTTAATGTATGCAATGTTAACCAAGTAGCTTAAAATCCTATACGACGTGAGGTAACTCCGCTTATGATAATTAATATTTCACTTTATGATAACCTTTGTGATTCCTTGCTTTTTCCTAGAAATGAGCTCCTAAAATTAGCTGCCACTACTCCTATAAGCCTAATTTAACAAATTGGTGTCTATTGATATAATCATCGTTGATCCCACAACAAGATATTAGACTTGTAACCGTCCTCACTGATAAGATACGTTTAAGTTTTATTAAATAGGCAATCACGTTTCCGGCATAATTTACTTCCATGATTTACTTAAATAACTTTTAAATTGCAAATATATCAAACAGTATCAGCTAAGCAATTAAATGGTCAGGAATTGATATCACTATATTAGTTGCATTGTAGATCATGAGATTATAATACGCAGACTTGGTGGACCGTTGCAAAGAGTACATTTTGTATTCACCCAACCCTCCAAATAAATTGATCGGTTGGACTGCAATGAGCTTCCTTCGAACGAGAGGTCTCCAAAACTTACTGCACCTAGTGCTCCATTGCAACGTAGCAAGTTTCAAATACTTTACAGTATCCTCATGCAGTTTGGTGACGTCTGGCAATAAAATATGCGTCAGAATGGGAATCGCTAAGGATATCCCTATGGTTATTAAATATATGTAGATGGGTACTATATGGTACAGCTTCACTACTGCAAGCACACACATCGATTCACCAGCTAATCCAACGCTCATAAATGCGAAAGCTATGTTCGGCACAATGTCGTCCCGATATCGATTACATAGGATCAGAAATTGTGTATAACTTGAAAAATGCTTACAAAATTTTCTGTACGTGAACAAACCTGGTGTAAATTTTGTTATAACTAAATTTTGAACGACTCTTTTACAACCGAGAATTAGCATCATGGAAACTAATGCGCTAAAAAATACGTTTCTGATTACGTCTGCAATAACAACGAACTGAATTAAAACTCTGAGTAAAACAACAAGTAGTCTAGTTTCTTTAGGAGGCCCAATTATTTTAAAAGCGAAATACAACGGATCAATTTCTACAAACAATATAACAGGAATATAAAACAAAACCAGTCCAGCGGCAAAACAGTACAATCCTAATTTGAGAAGGGCGTAAACAAAGTCAAATTTCGGTGGTCTTCTGGAAGTTCCTAATCATTCAAAGTTTAAAATAATTGGTAAGTTTAAAATGCGACATTTATAATTTTGTAACAATTACCTCTTGTTTTATAGTAGAATTGTAGACTTTGGTTGAATGTTGCCGCATAGTCTCTATTCATCAACCAGGTGTAGCTGCAAATCACGCAATGAATAATTGCGAGATTAATACCAATCACTGCAAAATACTGAAAGAAACTCATTTCAATTTGGGGTCTAATAGTTTGGATCAGAAGGATTAAAGTTATAATTAGGAAACCACAACTTGACAACAAGAAGCTAAGGTGGGAAATTAGAAATTTGAAACGATCTCTTTCATCAACACTCTGCAATATTCGTTTCTTTGAATTCCAGTGAATCGAGTTTCCCCAGAAGAACTGGTCAAAGGTTAAATTAAACGAGTCAAGAATTTTAAGACGTTGTGTTACCGACATGTTCAGAGCAGAGTTGTATCTGTCTGTCTTATATGTAAGAGTTTTTTCTTACGTGGATATTCCATGAATAAGTAATGCGTGATTGCCCTAAATTAAAGTTGAGGATTAGGTTATATTTCAACGAATGATTCCACTAATTTGGTTGATTATGGAAGGTTTCTGGTCATAGTTTCTACGTCCAAATATCAAATTGGGACATTTATATTTTAGATTATGCTTGATTTTCAATTTAATATCTTCATATATGTTAGAAAAAGTTATTAAACCAAATTTTTTTGCCCAGGTAACTGGTGCATATACGAGCGTACGTGACGTCACGCTGTCCGTCTGTCGGGATGATCGCGATTC
>JAQGAB010000691.1:0-23177 GCA_034696565.1 Isotomurus graminis | reverse complement strand
TAGAATAATTATAGAACTAGATATTAGAAGATTAGTTTTGTACGAATTTTAATGTGCCCACCTTATGGGATTTAATGTGCCCACCTTACGGGATTTAATATGTCTACCTTATTGGGATTTAGGGTGACCATCTTATGCATAATAACTTTTGTCCACATTGCGTATTAACTAGTAAAATTAAGCGTTGTGTTTATTTGTGGAAAGAGAAGAATGAGAGAAGAGATTTTATAAATTTCTTTCTTAATAAAATATCTTTTATTCAACTGATTTCATTCCTGTCTAGAAATGACATTTCTAAATTAATCTATAATTTTGCTCAGATAATCAGCAGCGTCTTTTCCGGTCTCAACCTCGAGAATTTCGAAATTAAAGGGATTCAGTCTAAGGCTCTTGAGTTAGAAGATTATGTTGCCTGCTTGTTAGAACTAATTAATAACGGTTTCAACTAGTCTCCCTGTAATAACCGTGGTCATCCGGATTAATTACAATCAATCAAGTGTCTTTTTATTAGTAGTACTATTTTTGCCAATTCTAAAGGTTTATTTCGCCCTAAGTCGACGAAACCTGCCCTTCTCAGTGGACATTCCAAGGACGTTCGAATTTCATTCAGCGCAGCGTAACCAGACCTTTACAACACTATTCACTGGGAATCAAACTCTCAGCTGTTCTTCCAGACGAGTCCTTGAGAATGATGACGACAGCATACGGTGTTATTAGTTGAAGGTTTTTGTAGACAGAGCGGTATGAACCCTCTATCGTTACCCACGGGGTTTCGTTAGATTTGGACGGAAAGCAGGAGGCTGATAAGCTGATCTGCTACGCTGTTGTTAAAGTCCACGTTCCATTGTTTGCTTATGCGGAAGAAGGGCTTTCCTGGGCCGAAGTTAATAGGAACACACCCTTTCAGAGTCGTATAGGGTTCTGATTTCCTTGGATAGGTGAGTGACAGGGACGACAAGAAGCCATCGGAGATGTCGTAGAGGGCAGTGAACAGAAGACACTCGAAGAAAATGAGTGCAGAAGCCATAGCCGCTGCTCCTGGGGCAATAAGGAATGCCGGCATGGGAATGAGATGTCCAAGACGCAGAGATACGAATAAAGACGCCACAATGATCAAGAAACACGAGGCAAAGTGGACATTCACGATGGGATGGTCCAAGACGCTTAATTTGCTTAGAACCTCGCAGGTCCGGTGGACCCGAATTCCATACCTGTCATTCATGTATCCCCAAATATTTTTCCTGACGCTGAAATCCTTGGAGGGGACCTTTGACCGCAATACGGTGGGTGTGACGGAGTGTAGCCAAAAGGTAGATGAATGGATATGAAAGAGCCCGGCTATCAACACAAAGTCGGCTGTGCTTACTCCGATCCAGAAGTTGGACAACAGGACGACAAGGAAGGGTCCGTGGCTCCAACTGAGCTGAATTCGGACGCCGAAGAGCTCCTGGAGGAGTCGGTGGGTGGGGTCGGATCCCTCGAGGAACAAGAGCGTAGTGAGGAAGGGAGCTGCTAAAGACCCCACAGTGATGAGCAGGAGGAGTCCCTCCGTCAGTTGAACTTGTGTCGCCAGGTTTCCCGAAGTGTCCAGGGTCCTTCCTTTTCGGTATTTAGCTGCAAAACAACACCCATTTGATTTAATGAGTAATTAAAAAACTGGAGTACTTACTGAATGCGCGTTGAAGAAGAGCGTCGGTGTGGAGGGTGTGGTTGAACCATTTGATGAACCCAGGTCGGTCAATAAGGATGATGCTCGCGGCTACAAGAATGGTAAGTAGTATAGCGATGAACGAGATATCAATGAGTGTGAGTTTAATATCCCTAGCAGCGGAGTTTTGTGAAGAGTAGACTCTGAAGGAGATAAGGACGATAAGACAGACTAGATAAGCCATGTAGATAAGATACGCTAGGGTTTGGAGAGGCGAGGAGGGTAGAAGACGTCGCTTGGAGGGGTTCCAAGCGAGAGGGGTGCAGAATACAAGGCGCGAGTTGATTCCCTGAATCGCGGAAAACATCCGCACCATCCTTTCCGTTATCATTTTGATTCCCTTCTGGAAAGTCTAGAAACTTCCACTTCACCTTCTGTTTGAATCGATTTAAACTCACATCAACAACTTTAATCAGATTTGTTATTTATTCAATATTTTTGAGCATAAAGAAAGTATCTCATGTCTAAAAGTAATCTATTTATATTGACTTTTAAGGAGGTATACATGCCCAAGTTACGCAACTGCCAATCATTCCCTGTTCTTCTGCGGAAATATTTTTGTTCTACTTGCAGTCTTACAGCTATTCAGGGACAAACAAGGCTTATAGGTGGCACCTGAATTATATGCTTATGCATGCCGGAAGAAATTGATGTTCAGGCAGCGTTTGAAACTGTCCCTTATTGTAATCATGGTAATCTGAATCAAATGAAAAATAAATATTTTAAATATGTTATTACATTTCCACAGTGTTGGCTAAGGATTGCCTGTCTCATACACTGTCGGGTATTGTGCACGATTTACATAGAGGAATTTAAACTTTCTTATCAAACATGCTCGTGTGCAATAGTTGACATTGGTGAATTCATTACGGAAATAGCTGGTACCGTCGCAAAAAACCTAAATGGTTCCTGACACGGCAGCTTATCAATATAAATATGCAGCTTATTTTACATCAAACGGTATTTATTTATACCCCAGAGGTGCCCAGGGGTCTACCAATCTTAAGTTAATGATGTAATTGTCATGCTGTGAATTAACTAAATAATCTCTTTTAATTTTCTTAGCGTTGTTAAGCATTTATTTTATGAATTGTTTTTAACAAATTCATGTGCTAAAATTTGGCTAATTGTAAAATAAACTAAATATATTCAAATCATTTTAAACAGACGTTCAACCTTATCATTTCTCATTGGAATATTTTACATGTCAGCAAGTGTTCTTACAAAGCTTGCCATACTATATCTGGGCAGAGATCAAAAATGCTTTTGCTTGAACCATAAAAGCTCTTTTGGATAGAGCTTTAGACTCTTCATTGCTCCCCTTATTTGTAACTAACATCATTTGTGAATTTTGTGGTAAGAATTTCACATCTGGATGATGTTCCTTAAATGCTTTCTCTCGAATCTTCAAGGCCTTTTTGTACAATGGTTCAGCATCTTCATACATACCCTGTTCATCGGATGCAACAGCAATGCCGGTATGTGTGGATGCAACATCGGGATGTTCATCTCCAAGTGTTTTCTGTCGAATTTCTAAAGCCTTTTAGAACAGATGCTCAGCTTCTTCGTATTTCGCTTGATTTCTGTACAACCTAGCAAGATTATTCAGCAAAGTCGCTACACTTGGATGATTCTCTCCAAATGCTTTCTCTTGAATTTTGAAAGCCCTGTTGTACCAACGTCAACACATTATTCTGTAGTTGTCTACTTACAATATCTTGAAATTTTTACTGCAAATGGCCACAAGTTATGCAACTTGAATCGTAGTGGAATAAGCCAACACTATTTATTCGACTGCAAATGGGTCAAAGAAACTGGGAAGAATCTCTCTTAGGTATAAAATATGGATGGCAAATCTTCTAGTCCGGAAATTGTTACCGTTTACTTCTTTGATACTGTGCAACTGCGGAATAATTAAAAACTCCATACAACCAGAATAATGAATGTCGGAATTGTTGCATCCATACACACAATGTAGTTTATCGTGTCATCATTACATTGTATCCATTATTTTAGTCCGGGTTCGTTTATTTTAACCTCTATTGTTTTTCCTGTACTATATTTGATTAATTATAGTGCAAACTATATAGTACAGTATATTTAACGCTAAATTTAGAAGCAAGCTGTAAAAAACACACCTGTGACGTAAATTAAACAGCGACATTTCCTTTGCACAATTATCAAGTGGTTTAAACATGGTGCATTCCGTGTAAGTTCCGGAATTTGGTAAATAATGTTAAATCTACTTAATATGTTAATTTGTTTTTAAACTAAGCATATTTAAGTTCGAAGTGAAAAATCGTTGATGTCGTAACATTTTACTATGGTGTTTAAGTTAGTACAAAGATTATTAAATAGCTGAACAGAATAGGAATTTTATTTCTGAGAGTTTACCACTAAAAAAAGCATACCACAAAGATATTCCCTTTCGGGATTTTGGTTTTCCACATACGTAAACAAAATACCACAATATTTACAGCTATGAACATCTACCGCATATGCTTGTGACTTAAGATTTGCTGCTAATGATAACAGCAAACACATTTTTTCGGTTACTTTGTGTAACAAAATATCTTTTTACACGACATATGTGATCAGAACTGGAACCTTATTTAATAGACAATAAAAAGAGAAAAGCTTGAAGTTAACCATCCATCCATACTTATCAACAACAATAGAATAAACAAAAGAGATTCAAGGAAGTGATTACAAGTTGAAATGTGTGAGGAGAGCGATTATTTTTAGTTCAGAGACTTTTCGTCAAACGACACTATTCAACAAGCAAAAATAATATAAATATCAACTAATATCCTGACGTAAAATGCAGTTTAAGTTTGAAAGTTTGAGCACTGAAAAAAAACTCTGATACTTGATACTGTAAAATAACCAAAATTGTTAATAACAATGTCGTCATTGATTCGATGTATTTACTGTGATGTCTTTCAGTGAATAGAGAATGTTCATATGATCCAATTAGAACCACAATTGTGTTAGAAAATGTCATTGTTTATTCGGATATCTATACGTGCGTGATACATTTAGATTTGTTGTACCTCAAATTGGATTCAACAACTAATAAAATTTAAAGTTTGAAGAACAAGACTTTATGTAAAGTGTTATTGTGGGGGACATGAGAGAATGCAAGTCCCCTTAAAGCTCGGCGCGATTGGGACTATTGTTTTTATTTATAATACTTACGCAAATAGGCTAAACGTAACCATAACCTTTCTTTAAGTTTCACTGAATAACAGCACCCTACTACATATTCAAGTTGACGGCAAGATATTTTAATGAATCGAAAATGCTGTTGATTCGCATTTTGTTTTTCCCGTGACCACAAACAACAGAAACTCCAGTACTATTTATTTTTCCTGGTTGTACTAACTAATTTTAAACACGTTTTTTCCAAAATTAAACATAAGCCTGACATAGACTTATAAAATCAGTTCTACGCAATTAGTATTACGTCGTCTGCTAACCTTAACATACACTAAGTACATCAATCAACAGAAATGACTAATACAGAAGTTCCGTCGATCTCAATTCAGTACAATATTTTAAATAGCACTGGCCATAGTATTATAGAATTTAATAGCCCTGACTTTCCAATTAAAATTTACATATTTGTTCGAATACTCCTGATAGCGTTAGGAATACTAGGGATCCTCGGAAATGCATTGAGTGTTTTAATATTTTGCCAACGATCCATGAGATCGTCGTTCAATAATTTGTTAGCAGTTCTTGCTTTGTGGGACATTGTAAACATCCTCTGCATTTTGAAAATTGTTTATGTCCCTGCTCAGTTTAGTGCGTATTTATTCCCACAGAACAACACGGAGCCTACCGTATATTTGGATCTTCCACATGTTTTGGAAATGAAAGAAATTGGTATGTCATAAGAATTGTAATCAGTTAACGTATAACTTTTAACATCTGTTATATTTTGTGAAGCTCAAAAAGGGTCATTTTACTTCACAGCATTCATTGCAATGGAGCGGTTTATCTCAGGTAGCGGATAGAGGAAACACTAAAATTTATAAAAGGAAACTTGATATGAAGGCTAACATGAAACTGTATTATTTTCAGTGTGTTATCCACTGAAGGTACAAGCTCTGTTATCCAGCCGACGATTACTTTTCTTATACGCATTCTCCACCTCAATCATGATTGGTTTACAAATTGCACAATGGCCACAATGTAGGCAGTTGGATTTGTTTTGGAATAACTTAACACTTGTAATTCAAGTGCAAATGAACCAAAGCAGTTGGGAAGATCCTGGCTTGGGTTTTATAATATATGTTAGTAATTTTCTAGTAGGGAAAATTTTACCGTTTTTTGCTTTGATAATTTGCAACTGTGGAATTATTATACTACTTCGAAGAAGCAGACTAGCTAGAAAGACAATAGTTGCTTCCAAACAGTCATCTGGAAACTTTGATGGAGTCTATGTAATCTTATTTTGCATATCGGCATTGTCTTTAATCATTTTTATAAATATTGTAGTTCAATACGGGATGATTATAATTTATCCAATATTTTCGTATGGGTATGCCTATTTAGCCTTAATAGTTTATCCTGTTCTTGGAATGATAAATTCCAGTGCTAACTTTGTGTTTTACAGTATGTTTAATGCTAAATTCAGAAGTAAGTTAAAAATATGTACATCTGTGAAGTAAATAAAGCATTAATAAATCGGTTTTAAATCATTTTTGAAAAAAATTTCTCTGTAAAATCTCGACCAAATTTATCACAACTCTATGCTAAACTCTACTCATACTCTATCTAAACGAAATTTTTGTGTTAATTTAGCATACCTCAAAAGATACCGAATGAATAAAATAAAAATAAATAAATGGTGGAGTTTAACGTCCCAATATAACGTCGGCAATACGAGACGGCCATTTTATTACATGATCTTACTACACTTCGACAGTTTCTATTCATAGCTAGGAACCTCGTTACAGTTGTAGAGTTAACCACGCCTACCTATGGTAATCACCTGCTCCAGGCCCATCCCGTACAGAGCAGGTGATGTACCGTACCAGAAGTAGTGTGTTGGTGTCGGGAAAATCCTTTGGTAAAAAACCGACACCTATACTGGGAATGGAGCCCAGTGTACCATTCGGACACACTATCTGCTACCTAGACTGGGGCACTACAACATGTGCTGTCTAGGCCTGGTGAAGATACCGGATGAATAATTAAACTCCACTTCCGCAAACACACATCATGTCCAGTCCAAATAACTGATGGAGTACTGTTTGTAGTGTTAGATGCCCCACCAGTTAGGACATTGATTGTATTAGTTCATGCATAACACATTTTTTTATATTATTTGCTCCAAAATTGGTGTGAACTTTGGTAAGAATAAATATAAATCATTAGCTTAAACTGAATTTCGTTATAATTCTGAAT
The DNA here is from genome assembly GCA_034696565.1 of Isotomurus graminis. Lineage (NCBI taxonomy): Eukaryota > Metazoa > Arthropoda > Collembola > Entomobryomorpha > Isotomidae > Isotomurus > Isotomurus graminis. The sequence goes on along the minus strand of JAQGAB010000691.1, from coordinate 16,054 downwards.
AAAGTAAACTTCTAGTCCAGACCAAAATAAATTTAGGTGAATTTTTAAACGATAAAAACAGAAAATTATCTATTAGCAAGAACCATTTTTATCGGACGAAGGTTAGTAAGTAACTGGTGACGGTTTTTCTTTTATTGCGTAAGGATAAGTAAACTTGTACTTAAGAATTTCGTAAAGTTCGGGTTTCCAATCTATATTCGTTGAAGACTAATGAACAGTAGAATAGCGAAGAACGAGATTTCAATGAGGGTGAGTTTAATATCCGTAGCAGCGGAGGATTGTTAGGAATAGACTCTGATTGAGATAAGAACGATGAGACCGACTAGATAAGCCATGCAGTTAAGTTACGCACGGATCAGGGGAGGCGAGAATGGTGAAAGACGTTGTTTAGATGGGTTCCAGGCGAGTGAAGTGGCGAATACAAGGCGCGAGTTGATTGCTTGAATTGCCGAGAATATCCGCACCATCCTCTCCGTTATCATCTTTATTCCCTACTGGACAGTCCAAAGTTTTCCGGAACCTCCGCATTACCTTCGACTTGAATAGATTTAAACTCACATCAACAAACTTAATCAATTTTACAGACATATCACAATTCTTTAGTAAACAGAAAGTACTTCATATACAAATCTAATCAATTTAGATTGCTTTTTCAATGGTAGACATACTCAAGTTACACAAATTCCCATCATTCCTTCCTCTTTTGTGGACCTATTTTTGTTCAACTTAATGCTTAAAAGCAATTCAGTGTCAAACAAGGCTTCAAGCTGACACGTGAATAATATGCTTCTGACATGCCGCAAGAAATTCATATTCAGGTAGCGTTTGAAACTGTCCCTGGTAATCACATCCTCATCTATTTTATAACAATAAATATTTCACACAGGTTGTTACATTTCCAGTGTTGGTGACGTATAACGGTGTACAGATACTATGTAGTAACGAATTCATAGGTACGCTATTACATAGCGAGTACTTCATAGCGCGTATTGTTCATAGGTTATGAATATTCGTAGTCGAGATGTCTGATAGGGTTACTGTTCCATAGCAAAACGTTCATAGTATTAAAATGTCATAGCTTGATTAGAATTCAAACAAGGTCACACAACGACGGATAACCAGTTTCATACTCTGTCGAGTATTGTGCAAAAGTAAACAGAAGAAATTGTTAAACACTTCCTTATAAACTATGCTCGCGTGCAATAGTGGACTGGATATTGACGAATTAATTAACATAATAGCGAATACTGTCAGAATAAATTTATAGTTCTTGAAACGGTAACTAATCTGTATAAACATATCTAGCACATTCAACATTAACAGTTTTTTATTGAAAAAAGGTTTTGATGCCGTCAAATACGTGCTGAACACCAACCTAAATATTTCATTGTGTTATTAATCAATCAATATTAATTGTACTTTGACAGTTAATACAGGGTCATTCGACCTACTTTCAGTTACGTTGTATGTCTTAATCAAACGCACGTGAAATTTACCCACCTAGTATGGGCTTAAATGTTTTTAAATTAAATATGAAGTATAAGACATCAAAACTTTGTAATTTGTTAATAAACTACAAGCAAAGTTCTTTGTTAGTAATGAATCAAATTTATATTTAACTCGTACGCTATATTGCAAAATGGAGAGAAAATGTTTACGTGCAACCAATATTGACAGCAGACATCTAAAAAGGTTATATTCTCTTATTATTTATAGCAGGAATTTTCAATGTGTCAGGATAATTCCTACAACCTACGTCAACACATTATTTAGTCATTCAGTTACAACTATGCAGATAGGGTTTGAGCACTACTACACGAACACTAATCCCCTGAGAGAAACGAACCGCTAATAACCATTTCAATGGTTTAATTTATCGCAAATGTTTTTTCCAACAGGAAAATTAAGCTTAAACATCAGTTTACTATCTCTGGTTTAAGTAACATGTATCACATTTTGGACTGAACTGTACATTACATATCAACTTTAATTCAGAGCTATGAATCTAACAGAATTTCCGTTGATAACAATTCAATTTATTATTTCAAATAGCACTGGCCATAGTATAATCGAATTTATTACTTATAATTTTCCCATTAGGCTTTACTTGTATGTACGGGTACTCCTAATAGTTTTCGGAATACTTGGGATCTTGGGAAACACTCTGAGTGTTTTTATCTTTTGCCAACCGTCAATGAGATCGTCGTTTAATAATTTGTTAACAGTTCTTGCTTTATGGGACATTGTTAATATCGTGTTAATTCTGAAATCACTCTTTGTCCCAGCTGAATTAGATTCTTACTTGTTGCCACACAGCAACAAGAAACCTATTGTATATTTTGAACTCCCGTATCTATGGATTATGATGGACATAGGTACACCAAGTAATTTGTTAATTCTAAAAAATATAGTCTTTAACATTTGATTATATTAAACTAGTTCACCAGGGGTCATTGTATTTCACAGCATTCATTGCAATCGAGCGGTTTATCGCAGGTAACCGATTCATTAATAAACTTAACGTGAAGATAAATACAAAACTGAATTACTTTCAGTTTGTTACCCGCTGAAGGCAAAATCTCGTATGTACAGCAAACGAGTACACGTGTTTTACGTAATCTCAACGTGTATCATGATTGGCTTACAAATTTCAAAATGGCCACAAGTTACGCAGGTTGACTCGTCGTGGAATAACCCAACACTAATTATTCGAGCGCAAATGAGTACAACAAGCTGGGGAGGTTCTCTCTTAGGATATATAATATGGATGGGGAATCTTCTAGTCGGGAAATTGTTACCGTTTACTGCTCTGATACTGTGCAACTGTGGAATAATTATAAAACTCTGTAGAACCAGATTAATTAGGAAAGAAATCGTTGCATCTACACATTCCGCAGAAAATTTCCCAAGAGCCCATATAATCTTATTTTGCATTTCAGTGTTATCTCTTCTTGTTTTCATAAATCATATAGTTTGTCGTGCGATGATTACGTTATATCCATTATTTTATTCCGGATTCATTTATGTAAGCCTTATTCTTTTTCCTGTAATTCATCTGATCAATTCTAGTGCTAACTTTATATTTTATAGTATGTTTAATGCCAATTTTAGGAGCAAGTTAGTAACAAGTGCATTTTTCAAGTAACCTAAGCACCAACGTTTATTTTCAACATTTTTTAATAGGTATTTAAAATCTTTTATTTCGTGTAAGTTTCGGAATTCGGTAAGAAATATTTTAAATGCTAGTCGTATTAGCTTTCGGGTTTTTATCAACCTTTTCTACCTGCTAAGGATCAAGCTATTCTGCATCCATCATCTTTTAAATTCCTTTAATTACCGACATCATGATTTGAAAATATAGATGGAGGCCATTTGAAAATTAAAAGTAGAAGCTAGAAAACCGGTCAGGTTAAAGTAAATAATGAATACTGGAATTAATCGCTTTATATATTATACACTTGGAATTGTTGTTTACCCTTATGGTTATTAAAACAATTTTTAGAGTAACTTTCGCATTAACTCGCAGAAGTTAAATCATTTTACTGGTTCGTAAAACGAACTGAAACAAACATGGCAAACGATCGGTTTACAAATAATAGTTTATTTCTAATAATTATATAATGCGACGAGCTACTGATCTTTACACAAATAGGCCAAGTGCAACCCACATGTCATGTTTCTTGATGGACAACTAAATGACACAACATTATTACAAATTCAAGATGGCCACAGTATTTTCTAATATGTAAGGAAAATTCTATTATTTCGCATTATGTTTTCCCTTACCACAAGCTAAAAACCCTCCAGTATTTTGAAGGACACGATTAGTAAAATTCAGTACTTTTCCTGGTTGTACTAACTTTAACCACATTTTTCCAACAGGAAACATAAGCTTTAAATGGGTTTATAAAATCAGGTCTGGGCAACTAGGATTGCATTGTCTGATAACCTTCATGTAAACAAAAAACTTTACTTCACAGCAATGACTTGTATAGAAGCACCCTTGATTTCAATTCAGTACACGATTTTAAATAGCACTGGCCATAGTATTGTAGAATTTAACAGCTCTGACTTTCCAATTAAAATGTACATATACGTCCGAATACTCCTTATAGCGTTAGGAATACTAGGGATCCTAGAAAAAGTGTTGTAATATTTTGCCTATCATTCATAAGATCGTCGTTTAATAATTTGTTAGCAGTTCTTGCTTTGGATGTATGTTGTATGGGATAGTACTTAAGCTTGCCGCTCAGGACACGAGGACCCATTGCAGTCGCTCCCGTTTTATCTTTAGAAGATTAGCGTGTGTAATTAGCATATCTTGAAAGGCACTGTACGGCTCCACCAACCCCACTACCACAGCATACATTCCCAGGACATCAATCTGTCAGTGTACTGTGTGTAGGGTCGGATGCCCCAGTACACTAATCTCAATTCACTCTGTACAACTCACTCAGACATTACCTTCAATGTAGCCACTACAGCGACTGAGCTTCTATGAGAGAGGAGCCCAGCACAACCCCGTTCTCGAATGATCTCAGTGATAGAACCACTGGTTCACGGAGCCGTGTCTAGTTCTTGCTTTATGGCACATTTTAAATATCCTCTTCATCTTAAAAATTAATTATGTCTCTGCTCAGTTTGAAGCATATGTATTCCCACGGAACAACACGGAGCATAATGTATATTTGGATCTACCACATATTTTGGAAATGAAAGAAATCGTTATGTCTTACGAATGGTAATTAAAAATAGTGAGTAACTTTTTACAACTGGGTTTAAATTGTTTAGCTCAGAAAGGATCATTTTACTTCACTACTTTCATTGCAATAGAGCCGTTAATCGCAGGTCACGGATAGTGGAAACAATAAAATTTATAAAAGGAAACTTGATATAAAGGGTCACATGAAACTGTATTATTTTCAGTGTGTTATCCACTGAAGGTACAAGCTCTGTTATCCAGCCGAAGATTCTTTGTCATGCGCATTATCCACCTAAATCGTGATTGCTTTACAAATTCCGCAATGGCAAAAATGTAGGCAGTTGGATATGCTATGGAATAACTGCACACTTGTAATCCAGCTAAAATGAATCAAAGCAGCTGAGAAGATCCAGGCTTGGGTTTTATTATATTTATGGGAAATTTTCTGGTCGTGAAAATGTTACCGTTTTTTGTTTTGTTACTGGGCAACTGTAGAATACTAATATACTCCAAGGAATCAGGCTAGATAGAAAGCGAATACCCGATAAGTCATGGTTTCAAAAAATGGATCCTCACAGTTAATTACCAATTCACTGTGAGGAAGAGTTTCTTTGAGGTAAAGGGCACTACGACGGATATGGCTGCTAACGGGGCTGAGAATTAGGAGAAAGTCGGACACCCACAACTACAAAAACAATATAAGGACAACTAACAACTTTCGACCACTCGGAACAACAACACAGGGTTAGTGAGTCGGCTTCCTCCCTCTCTCAAAACTTCCACTCGCCTGTGACAGTATTTAAAGCAGAGTTGTCTCATTAGTTTTACAATGACTACCTTCAACACCGACTCATCAATTTACCGGCATCTGTGATCTCTGAAATCAACATTGACTACTTAAAATTTACATATTATACTGCATATTAGTTCTTCAAAAAAACCAGCAAAAATTATTCAGAAATTACTTAAACAAATAGGAACTCACCCAATTCTAAGGAAAAGACAGTTCGGCCAGAATTGGCATCCAAATGCATGTGTAAATAATTCTGTATTATTATGATGACATTATAGAATTAAACTATTTTTGCTGTCTGTTTGCATTTTATTACATTATTTGTATAAATATTCAAAGCTCAATTTGTATAACACTTCTTGCTTATTGATAATGATATATCTTCAAATGGGACATTAATTAACCCAACGAACCAACGAATATTCATGACTGTCATGTCAAGTTTGATATGAAAATAAATGGAGATGTTTAAATGGTTGAAGGTGGCACTGAATTAAAAATGTTAAAATTTAGGTTCCGGTGTTGCAGTGACACACGAACATTAAAAAATATCTTCCCTTTTGGGATAAAATTTGCCAACACTACTACGAATCCCGAAAAGATTCAGATTTTATAAAAGTTGCAAGTGACACTATTGCCTTTGTACGGCTTTGAGCAGTTTATGAAGTTGAAGTTCTGCAATCGTAGAACGGAAAAACAGCTGGATTAAAGTCAACAGCTATTTCACTAATTTAACATCCACTAATGTTGTTGCACGTTTCCCTCGAATTGAAACGGTAGATTCGAACTTTTGAATTTTGAGATCTCCGGAAATTTGTCTTTTGATTCTTACTTAACCGTAAGTTTACATGGCCATAAGCTAGTACAAGTGAATCACAATCTAGCATGGTGGTTCATCCTGGAAGGAACTTTATAATCTAGTATTCATAGTTAAAGCAAGAAGCAGGAAGTAGGTCTGGGTGAAAGTATCTCGGTCAGATACGTAGTTGCTTTAATTGCTCTATCAAACAGAGTGATAGAAATGAAGGAAACCACAATCATAAACTGTCGTAGGGAAAATGCATTAAATTACTTGCTAGTGTTATTTTCATTCCAAAGTATGCATATTCTAAACGTTCTCAGTATTCCATTGTCCATTGAAGACTCATATTACTGTAATCATTCACAGATGCATTCAATCAAGATATTACTATTTTTAAGCATCTCCTCTCATGCATATTCAAATGGGTGTAAATCGTTCATCAGTGACGCTAACAAGGTTAACGACAGCGCGGGAATTTCGGAGTGAGTCTTTTTTTAAAATGTATTCTTTCTTAATTTTACTGTGTTTGTTTATGCAATCCAGAGAGGAAGTACCACTAATTTGTGGTATTCGAGAAGGACATATCGTTTTGCAAACGAACACTGCTCATGAATATATCAACCATGATCTGATCAAATGGAACGAAGAAGCCAAGTGTGTGGACGATCACACAATATTCCTCACAGTGTCTACTAGGAAACATGAGCGAAGTAATTAGATAAAAACATGTTAGGCTTTCGAAAAACACAACTAAACGGAGGAATTTTCAGAAACATATCAAAATGTGGATTTTCAAACATACCTCGCAATTCTGTGCGTTGGACATGCCCAAATTGACGTCATTTACGATGGGATATTGGTGCGAAACTTTGTCATACGTACAGAGTTATTCTTAAATGAATTATTTGTTTTATCAGCCAGCCACTGGAAACATACTGACGTCACGTTTTTTGGATAATCAACGTTATTTTACCGCATTGTATATTCCATATGAAACTACAAAATCTGGAAATTACACGTTTCAATTGACAAACCTACAATCATCTCGGTGGTTCTATGTCATCTTTGATTGTAATAGGTACACAAGTAATTCAAATAATTCAAGCATAATTTTAATTCAATACCTTACTGCAGCTAATTCGAGTGATTTTTGGAAGCCAAGGGAGAGTGATTTGGATGTAGACTCATACGAAGATCCATATGACTCTAGGATGATAATAATTCCTTGTCAGATTAGCAAACCACGAATCGTCAATGTCGCCCTGACGCATCCCAGTCTAAACTGGGTAAAACAAGTATTTCTTAATACATCTAACTCCTATTGTTTGTTTGTCTTTAAGAACACTCTCAATCTTCAATACACTTTCATAGAAAGTACCTCATTCACGTTATTCGTTATTTTCATTTTCTGTCGTAGTTTATTACTATCCCAAGTAAATAGAAAGTTGTTTATAAAAATGTGTGAAGCAGTCGCATAGACCAAACGCTTGAGTACCAGTATCTCGATGAGTATTTTAAATTTTGTAAAATTAATCTAATGTGAAATTTTTGGGGTTTTTTGCAGGTTTCTAAATTCGTAAAATATCGTCCTTACCAAGGTCATCAAATATTTTATTGGGACACGTTTCTATATAATTATGAAGCCACTAAAGGAATTGTTGTACCAAAACAACAACTTCTGCAATTTGTGAACTCTACATTACCGCAAAGAGGGTTTGCTACAGCTGATAACTATGTCAATTGTGTAAACTTAAATGAACCTTACTCAAAAAGAATGATTCGAAGTAAGATACATCCGAGCTTGAAAAATATCTTATCAATTAGATTATCACTTTGTGACCCTTTGATTTACAGTAAACTTCAACAAGAAGGAAACTACCAACGACTTACACTACTCGTCCAGATTTAAGCTGGAATTTTTCAATCAAACATTTTCGTGTCGCTCGAACTATTCTGGTATTTATGTAGGCAACGTTTACTTCACATCTTCAAGCGAATGGAGATTTTTATCCAAGTGTGCTTTGAAAGTAGGTTTATATGTTTGAATATTCTCATCTTTTAACGACATGCTACTAAATTGTCAAAACGCTTTTGCAGAACAACACTTGTCCCTGGAATTCCTATTACTCAGATATGGGGACCGTGATTAATCGAAGGGACGAAATGAACAATAAGAAGATGAATTATTGCAATAGCAACTTTTGCTCTGTTGCAGGAATATTTAAGTCTGGGATGGTCCGATGTTCCACGGACAATGAGCGAGAATACGTTGAACTCCTTTACTTTACTGGACTGGACAATAAAACATGTACCAGTCATAAGGTTTAAAACCCTAGAAGAATATTTTTGTAATTTATTTTTTAATCCTTTTCTTTAGACACTTTTCCACCTGCGAAGGATCTTCCAGCTGATGCGCTCGTTTCAGTGTCTCCCATAAATACAACGGATTCGAAAATTTATGCAAATGAATCTACTCGACTTTCATGTAAATTGGTGTATTACGCTATGTTGCCCACATTTCAGTGGAACGTAGTATTAAACAATGGCACGGTGAAGTCATTAGATTACGCTAGTCTTTCTGGCGATCCAGTATTTCTTACTATCATTAGAGGTAAGCTACAATGTGTCATAATATTCGGATACAGAACTAATGAAAATGTCACAATTCAACAGACGAGGATAACAACATCGGAATTGCCGAAAACAAAGTTGAAGCAATAATCCCTGTCAATGCAAGAGCAGTTTTATGTAGAAGTTTGATTAGGGATATGGACAGCAAATATGTCGAGTCACGTCTTCCAATTTATGTCAAATGCAAGCACAGATATTGCGTTGCTTGAAATGGGGATATTTGTTAAATTTTTGCTGTGTCAGTAGATTTGCCAGAGATTGTTAAGCAACCCGTTCCTTCGTCCTTCAAAGAAGCAAACTTAAGCTGCTGGGTACGTGGAGAACCTACTCCAACGGTCAAATGGTTTTATAATGAAAAGGTAATCCCATTTTTCTAATATAGTTTTCCTTGCCTATTACAATCTACATTGTAACGGAAAGAGATTTAAAAGTTAGAGCTTTTTTACATAATCGAATTTACTCGTGTGAACGTGAATGGTCAACTAATTTTCGATAAAATGCCCTTACAAAACGAAAGTCTTTTCCAACGTATCATGCGTTACTTGTTCGAATTATCATCACACAGCTACGTGTAAAGTGTCACGGCTTGTTTATCCAAACGAGTAGATTTATGTCTGACATTATTTAATTTTTTATTTAATTTGGGGATACATTTGTCAATCAAGTATCAAACTATATCAAACGGTTATCCAAACAAAACACAAAAAGGACACATGAGGTTATATAATATAAGCCCAAATTGACTATGGACTTAAGTTGCATTTAATTTACTAACAAGATGTTATAAATATCCTCATCGGTGACAATTATTAATTTATTATATAATAATTTATCTAATTACAAGGATTCACTCCTCGACACACATTCTGGGGATCAGTTAAGGGTCTTAAAGGCAAGTCTTTTGATTTGTCAGGGAAACCGAAATTTTCGTGACAAAAAAATGCATGTGGTACCTAAAAGTATCTCTGATCAATCGGATTTTTAATATGTTTTATGGAGATTGCAATGGGAGACAGTTAGGTCCGCACATCTATTGTAATCGTACAAAAAACCTCTCATGTGTCTAAATCTTAATGATGATTTTTACACCAGTTAACGCATATTTTTGAATTTGCTATCAACACATTAAACAAGTGAAATAATTAGAATATGGAAAAATACAACTTTTTGGTTCCTCTACACAATTTGGGATTTCCTTCGCAAAGTGTCCCTCTTCTAGCCATACAAATACCTTTCGTTACCGTATAAATTTTACTTTTTAAGTCATCAGGGGCTCAAAAGGTTTAAACTAAGATCTAACCGATCTATCTAATCTCGTGAGTGAGCAGTCTGGTATCTGTATCAGGTAGAATTCGTCTGAAGAATCGTAACGACATATCAAACTTGGCATGATGATATTAATTGTAATACTACAGGAAATCCCAACCACTTCGAGCGTTTGGGAACTAGATGAGACAAAGTTTAATGTTGTGACGGTTTCTGTCTATTGGGGCAGTTTACCAAGTGGGAACTACACGTGTGTTGCCACCAACTCTGTCGGTGAAGACTATTTAATTGTTTTACATGGTAGGTTTCTAGAACTTACAAATATTTGTTAAAAATTTCTCCCGAATCTTGACTTACCATTTACGAAATAATGATGCAAATGTTTTACATGGCAACAAAGAAAAGGATGACGGTCAACCATTCAACAATACTATTTGGACCTTTCTTTCGGAAGTTGGAATTTTCTTTTGGTTGGCCCTGGGGTTTTTATTGTTTGCATTGATAATTATCGTAACAATGTTTTTGATGCGGAGGAAAAACAAGGCTACGATTTTGACCAAGGAAGACATAAGCAACTTTTTGAATGGCAGAAATCAAACTGTGCAAGAAACAAAGGATTACGCTTGTCAGCCGTATAACAAAGATACAGAAGTTGCACCAAAAGACTTTTCGATCGGTAAATAATTACTTCAATCGCCCGTTAATTTAACAAAGCCTATTTCCATTTGTTGTGCAACAGACACTGAGGACCTTCTTGGTTCTGGAGCATTTGGAATGGTACTTAAAGCAGTTGTAAGGGGAGAAGAAGCAGCTGCAAAGACTTTAAAGTCCAACACACACAGATCCGTTCTAATTATTTTACTGGACGAAATCAAAATTATGAATTTCTTGGAAAAACATCCGAACATTGTGTCCTTCATTGGAGCCTACACAGCCAATTTTGCAATAGGTAATCCACACCTGTAATTTGTTTGTGATTGTTGAATATTATAAAGACTGTTTGAACTATTTAGGTGAGGTATACCTTTTCGTGGAATTCTGTCAAATGGGGAGTTTGGAAAAGCATCTGCGGGAAACTAAATCATTACTGGTAGACAGTGATCCCTCAACCAGTATACAGAATGAGAATAGATTGATTAAGAATCTGATAAGCTGGGCGGTTCAAACAGCCAATGGAATGAAATATCTGGCTGAGTGCAAAGTGATCCACGGAGACCTGGCCGTAAGAAATCTCCTCCTTAAGGACATCGGAACTATCAAAATAACTGATTTTGGACTAGCAAAGCAACTCAACAACTACGCAACTTACATTAAAACACAAAACGTAATGATAAATGTTAAAGTATTACGTGTAACGTGCTTCATACAAATGTTTCTTGGTCAGCAACTACTTCCTTGGCGGCACATGTCTCCAGAAAGTTTGGCTCGGATGGAGTTTTCTGTAAAGTCTGACGTATGGGCGTTTGGGGTGACATTATGGGAGATGTTCTCTCTCGGAGATATTCCATATTCCGGACTTCAGTGGACAGTTGGATTTGTTGCTTCCTTGGAATCAGATCTTCGTCTTGGAAAACCAAAACTGTGTCCTATTCAAGTGTCCGTACCATTTAATACATTAAAGAAATATATTTATTACAATTTAATTTCCTTCTGTAGGTTTAAAATAGCGGAAACATGTTGGAATTTAAGTCCACAACGGAGACCGGATTTCCAAGAACTCCATGGAGTACTACAAACCATCTACCTGAATATTCATAACAGTGTAAGTTCGAAGATTTTTTCACAAACCAAATAAAGAGATAATTGTATGAATTTGTTTTAAGGATTACCTTCAAGTTGTCTAGTTGAACTTCGTCTCTTTCAAGAACAAGTCACAGAAACACGCAAATCGCCTCTAAGAAGATGTGTTGATTAAATTTTGGTGGTGTGCATCCAATACTTTGTAAATTAATGGATTTTCGATACTAATGTATACTATTATGAACTGCGTTAGCACTATTGATATTACCATGTAGCGATAAATACAGGAAACAGTTTCTTTTGCACTCACATTTGTAATAAATGTCACGCAAAGCCTGGTTTCTAGTAAAATCTGATAAACCACAGAACTATTCACTTTTCATTTGATTTCTCTCAACTCTTAATTTATTAAAATGACTTAATTGGGATGCTGATGCATTTACTGTTAAAGATAAACCACCTAATTGTTATATTTAAATCATCGGGAAATAAATTACTTTCTGTGCACATTTTAATCTGATAAACGTATGCAATATAAATCAATTTAAACCTTTACGAATGTTTTTAACTTCATTATAATATAGAATGAGCTAAAGCAATAAAATGACGTCATTACGGACAGAATGAATCCCTTCAAAACGGAATATTTTATGCGAATGGATCTTCCCCATAAAAGTGTTCCTCACTGATCTCCCCATCTTCCTTCTCGTCATTCCACTGCAGATGGGCCGGATTATGTTTCACTACTGGAGGAGGTGGAGGTTTTAAAACTCTAGTTGGAGTAGATGAGAAGCTATTCGCTAACCCTGAAGGCTTATCTCTGGTAACACTTTCAACATTCCACTGATCATTCACTTCCAATCTACTAAAAGCCTTTACATCCACTTCTACTCTTTCAAGCGCCCTACCTTCTGCCTTAAGCTTCTGGTCATTTCGAAATGCTTTCCTTTCTGATTTACTCAACCCCCTCGGGTGGTACAGAAACACGTCCTTCTCCAACTTCTGTGCAGGGTCGTATCCTGCCTCATATCCTTTGCTACCTGCCTCCCAGTCCTCAGTGTCTGAACCCCACGGGTTATCTTCCTTTCCTTTCTTTATTACATCCTTGCGAGTCTTTGAATCCTTTTTGTTAGGATCCTTGGAGGAATAATGGCTGATGTTGCCTCTGGAAGACTCGACTCGATGGTGGAGATGTCTTTCCTTAACCCGTTTATCCATTTCACCTTCTTTCCGGTGCTTCTCGGATTCCAATGAAGATTTAAACTCGTCTGGAACAACCAACATGAGTCATTAACACACAAATGCTGTGCAGACGTAGAATTGATCCCGGTCACCCACCACTTTGATGGTATTGCAAGTGACTGACGACACGGAACTGGTCAGGACATTTAGCCTCGTGACATTCAACCTCAGGAAGAGGCATTTGATGGAGATAGTTGAATCTGCACCCAACCATCTCCACTCGCTTCCCAGACTCCTTCAACGTCTTTAAATAGTTTCTCCGGCATTTGTCCAAATGAACGACGAATCTTGCGTTGCTAATATTTTCCAAACAATTCATAAAGTCACAACAACTTGATAAAACCAAATGACCGACGTAACGAGTAAATAAACCTCGTTTTAAAGCAGGGAAATTAATTCCACTCTTCCAAATCTCTTTAGCAATCTTTTAAAGATATCCTCTAAGTTTGAGAGGATCTGCGTTAATGAGACACTCTTAATTAAACTTACGTAATACGGTGAGCAAGACTGTACGGACATTGTTGAAATTCCTCTCCAGGCGCAAGAATAAATTCTCCATCTGCCATTCTTTTAATAAAAAACTCTGATTACCTCAACTGTAACAAAACATTTGATTAGTAAATTACCTTATCCTTAGGTACCTTATCCTCAAACTGTTTACCTCACGGAGTAATTAAACTGAGATCCTCGTGACTTTTAATATTCCAAGTATATTTCAAATCCACTTTAGAACTTTGCAGGTTGTATTAAACACTCAAAATATAATTTGTTACCCTAATCAAAAAGATCGAAACAAATTCACTAAAAGCGTAATCCAGCAGTGAAATGAGTAACAGACTTTTAGAGACAGAGAAAAACACGTGGAAGAAACACGATGCAAGTTGGATGACGTCAAGTGTTTTGGTTTAAGTGGAGGCGTTTGCAATATTAATAAATGTGTGGGTACGGGAATGATATACAGTGTGTGGTATACTTAATACGAGTCGGCTAAGTTAATCATAACAAGGAAATCGTGACTTAAATATTGTATGAATGAGAAGTAAGTTCTACTCAAGTACATGATTAATGGGTAGTTAAATAATGTAGCTCACTGGTTTCTTTTAATACTATTGGCATAATTGTGTGTGCTAGACTGTACGATGTATATAAAGAACAACGTTGTATGGTTTAGACTCTACCTTTTAAATGAAATACTCGAACGAATAAAGCAGACAAGTGTCATTTTATTACAATAAAGTTTAAATAGTAAACGTACAATCGTGTTTTGATGGGCAGTCCATCAAATAGAGATTTATGCACATTAAATGTCCGAAGAAATTCGATTGGGCTCTCAGTAAGGGCCGCGTGTTTTCACAAAACGGTAAGTCTACTTGTTTTATTTCTAAACTAACTGCTCATTAGTAACAAACGAGTGTGATTTTAGCAAATTTTCAAATCATGAATACATAAATTCCAAAGTTGTTTTTGTCAATGTAATTAATTACCATGATTTGGCCTTCCGTCGAGGCCAGCACTAACAAACATACACAGAATGATGTGGGAAGTACTGTTCAACATTACGAAGAAATTGCCTGTTGCACATTTGTACGGCTTTTCATGGAGAAGAGTTGTATTTAAATGTCCCAATAGAGCCACTTTTGTGGTGAAACTAGACCCACTTCCATTATTCCCAATGCAAAAGTAACAGGAGTAACAGGAGGTTTTTCCTTTGTGCGTAGATTCATGTGACTTTCCAACTCGTGACGAATTAAAAACCTACACCAACCAGTCTCTTTAAACCCAGGTAACTGAAACATACACAAACGACACCTACGCGACTTTTCGTACCTTTAAGCCCCACTTACGCACTCTGTTTCAACGATTTCAAACTCTTAAACGACTACCAAACTTGCTTGAAATTGATATTTCTTGCGACTGTTGAAAAATTGGAGATTAAACATGCTTAGTTTAGCCTCTGCTGTCGTTAGCGTTTGCTGCTTTGACCCATTTGGATGGCCCCCACGGGTCCCCTAATACTCTGATTGAGACCAAATTGTGAGCGGGAGGTCCGACACGCTTGTGCAACATCCTTACCAAATTTGGTGACTTTCAGTGGTGTGGGTCTTGAGATAAATCGCAATCAGTCAGACTGACGTACGGACACCTGACAGCGTGACATCACGTATCCTCGAAAATGCACCAGTTACCTGGGCAAAAACCGTGCTTCGGATGAGATAAAATGACTCCTAAAGATAATGGCGCTTATATATTCCCATTTAATCCTCAAATCCATCAGTGATTTGGGCTAATTTTGCATGCATGTGACATAAGTTAAAATGCACAAGGGCATTTACAGCAGGTCAAAGTGCCGTCAGTCGTCTACGGACAATCATCTTCAAGACTTCGCCTATAATTATAAGTTAAGTAACTAGAAAACTGAATCCTGCTTTTGAATAGATCGCTTGGATTAGTTGATTGTTGATGTACCAGTTCATTTGGAAATCACGTTCAACTGACACAAGGAATATTCATATAAGAAAAGCCAATTTGCCTTCAACATACACAGCTATAATATAATACCAGCTAGTTATCAATTCAACTTTCATAACCAAAAGGAATATAGGAAAACGAATGGAGCGATAAAACAATGTGCATTAATATCAGTTTCTAATATGGAGTAATTAACGAGGCTGGAGACATTCCGTGTGATTGTGAGCTTGACCTACCAAAACCGCAAACAAGCAGTTGGTAATTTTTGCATTCATATCCCCTCGTTCCGTATGAGTAATACATTTTTTCAGGTGAATTCTTGAAAACAGTTCCTGGGATGAATATTCTCTGTCCGCCTCCGATGTCGTGTTGGCATCGAGCAACGTACAAAGCTTCTCCTGAAGCAGTT
>JAQGAB010000690.1:0-23178 GCA_034696565.1 Isotomurus graminis | reverse complement strand
CCAGCATCAGTCTACGTTGGGCTCTACAAGTAGGAGTTGCGCTTAAGACGGGTCGTTTTAAGGCCGGCACTCAACAAATAGAACTCAGTTTTCCAGTTCCTACATGGAACTAACTTATTCGGAAACCCAGGGTGAATTTTTGGGCCAGATTTTACAGTATCGAACAGGTCAAAAGACCAACTGCATCTGGAACTGAGCAATAAATGCATTAGCAGGGCTATTATTGCAGAGCAATAAATATTGTTATTACACCCCTTGTAAAACCCCTTTCCACCACTACCACTACACTTGTTCCTTGCATGTTGCGCACGAAATAGAGAATTACAGGTAAAACATTTCACTATCTTAAAAAAGTCTCTCAGTCCAAAGGTTCCGACATGAATGTTTAAGCTTTTTACATGACAATTCCCTATGGAGCTCTTCTCGTTTGGTCTCAAATACTCAAGTCTTCTTTTAAAAACTTAACACAGCCTTTGAAAATGATCCGAGTTTCAGTTTAGTGTGCATGATTTCATTATTTCAAATAGTAATTATTTATCTGTTTCTTTTAATCATTTCATACCACGCAATATTGCTTTCAGATTTCCTGGGACGTGAAAGGTTACTTGAAGCATAAATTTAAACCGATATTTATAATGCATAAACTCTATACTCTATATATACAACTAATTTCAAGTTGAATAAGTAGAGTAAGCCTTTTCCTAATTTGCATTTGTTCGTGACGCCAGCAAGACTTGACTTCAAAACGGCCATAAAATGATGGATAACAAAACACGCTGTACTACGATTATATACTCCTTTGCATTTTATGCTCCTTCTTTGTCAACTTTTATTACAGCAAAATAAAATTCAGAGATTTTCTTTGCTACACATTCAACACGAAATTTTATGTGGAACTGTTAAACGCGAAGTATGAGAAGTGCCTCACATTTTGCACAAAACCGTACCGAAATCTCATAAAAATTAGCTGGACATGAAACACGAGTCAGTTATTACATCTTGAAGGAAGTACAACGCAGCTACACATGTTATTAGTCCGTCGTTTCAAAAGTTCTTACTCTTCTTCATTCGATTTTCCTGGATGTGAGAAGTAATTACCAGTCGGATAGTAAACGTAATTACACATATTTTACCCCACCATACATGTACTTAATATTTGTTCTAAAGACTTTTTACGAGTTTCTTCAAAATACTACGAGGAAAACAAATTCGCACACATTTTTCACGTTAAAACTCAAAACAACCCCAGTTAATTACACAATTGTGGAGAGTATTGTGTTAAGTAAAAGAAGTACATCCAACATAAGAAGGTGTTCCACCTTTTCTCTTGCTCATCCTGTGGGCGAAAATCCAACAGCATTATTTATGGTGCAAAGGTACTTCTTCAACCTTAATTTGTACTTCACTTCTTCCCATCTTTAAGTCGTGAACATTACGGGGAAGTATTTTATTCAAAAAGGAATGGTAAAACCACGCACTGTTCACTAGCCGGCTTGAATGTTCTACCCATACTTCACAATTTGATGAGACCTGCTTCATCTTCATGAAGATCCATTTTATGCCTCAGCTGGAGGCTAATAAAAGACTTAAATATTCACTGTATCTGCATACTTTAATAATAAATAAATCGTGATGTATGAAAAACATCACTTAAATTGAGATCCAGGCAGGTCAATTGTTAAGATTGCTTTGACGATTATATACCAAGGTACTTGCAGAGAGTGTATGGTAAATTAAAAGGACTCCATTACTTCACAGAGGGTACAAGGTATTATTAATCTACCTTAGGAAATCAAAACGCATCTCATCAGCTCTGCTGTGGGTACTCTGGGTACATTGAATGAATGTGTGCAATTACTTAAAGAATTCCATGAGACTCCAGTTAGAATATGGCCAGACAAACGTAATAATATCATTGGAACCAAATCACCATAATTATTTTCAATATGCCAAGGCTCCTACCATCGATAAGTAGCAGTGTTTCAGGTAAGTATGTAGCCACTGAAAATCAACTCAACAATCTATTCCATATGCACATCACATCTAACGCTCAAAGAATTTCAAGACGTACATAGGAAGATTGGTGTTGGGGTCGACAAGTCTGCAGGAAGAATTAGGCAACTACCCATTCAGCAAATAGGAGCCGCAGTTCTAACAAATGTTTCTCCACAAGAAAGGAATTTTGTTTTTTATCCATTCGTTTTTGTCTGAATGGGCAAATCTTCGGCTTCAGGTGGGAACTTGTCCATAATACCCCCAAATTGTGTTACTTATTATTATAGGGAGGCGATTTGCTGCATGCAAAGAAGGCTATGGAGGAAAGTGTTGAATTGTTTTCTTCCAGATACAAACCTACTATCAAAATCATTATTCATTCTTTCTCAAGAAACCACGGCGGAACAATTAGTAAATAATTTAATACTAGTTAAGCAATATTACAAACGTTTTCAATAAAGAATATTTTAGACATGAAAATACCAATGTCGTATGTTTATTGCTTCTTGGGAAATATAAATGAATGCATGTATCTAAAGCTTCCAAAAGCTCCTAAAATATGTCTAGCTCTTTGGAAATCCAATGACAGTATTTAGCTTCACCTGTGAAGCTGATGAAAGGAGTAAGGAGAGAGTATGACTTAAGTAGACTAGACATTTAATGGAGGTATATAAAGGAAAAAGATTGTTATCGACTGATAGCCAACTGAAATTACAAGCTATAAAACGTTCGGAAACAACCAGTTGGTTTGTTGATAACATTCATTGTAATTGAGGCATGTCTACCTACTGCCACGGCTAATTTTGACAAGCTAGAGTCAATTGCAGTCCTTATGGTCGGAAAGTAATTCATGGGTTTTGTGTGTGCTTGTTCTTTATAAGAACGAAGAAGAACTCAGTCGGTCGCAAACTAATATTAGTGCTGTACAATCACATTGATTGCCTTCTTTCCTGTAAAAGAACATAAACACATGTGATTGGTACGATGAGTTAAGAGATGAAGATGGAATTAGTACACACTAGGTAATCGCGTTTCACTCGAAAGATGCTCTCCACTCTCTCCACACTATCTAACCTCTGGAAGTTGTAAGTATGAGTAATGCTACACATTAGTAGTAAAAACTGGAGCAACTACAGTCAGTAATTTGAAGAAGTCTAGAAGAAAAAGGGAGTCGGATGATGGATAGTCGAGATAGGTAGTTAGTCATCATCATAATTATAATGATAGCTCTTGTCATAAAACTTCTGAGTTCCTCCAAGACGTATTGATTTTAGAGAAAATACTGCTGGAAGTTTTAATTCGTGAATCCCACAATAGTATTCTTAATGCACGGAGGTAAATAATTTTGCTGTCAACATCGATTTTATTTCGAACCTTATTCAATCATTTCTGGACAAAAATCTAATATTTATTCAATAGAGCAAGGAAAAGCGATTCTATAAAAAAATTGTCCTTTGTGGTATTTAGTATGCTGTACTAATAAGAACAAGTAAGATCTCCCTTCTTACAGAGCCTCCTATATCTATACTACATCTTTACCTAAGGCTTAGACCTAACCAGAAGAGACTAGGAGACGAATACAAGGAAAAAGCAGCCACGTAGACATTATGCTTTTCCGTGATCCCATCATTATCACGTACAAATTGATCTACATTTGCTCAACAAACCTTAACTGTTTGTTCCTTGTCTCCATTCACTATGAAAACATCTACTCCCTCAATATCTTACTGAAAGGTGAACAAAAACTCTTCCAGACCTTTATAACTAAGAACAGAACTAGAGCACGGTCTCATGATCTAAATGCATAGACAACACAAAATCATAATTACATAACACGAGCTGTGCCAGACACCCTCTTTCCTTCCTTATTAGGCCCTCATCATCTTCAGTGCACCACCACCACAAACGCATTTGATTTTCATCGTATAATTTACTCAGCCGTTCTCCACAATCATATCTTACCTGTTCAGAGTTCTGTGAAGAACTTAAAGACAAAACACAGGATCAAGCCAAGCTTATGTGAACGTCCCTTCCTGTGAGTTTTGACACTCCACTCGATCTCCGGCGCCGCTTTTATTCACGGACAAAGTAGTCTGAGTTCTTTAAAACGCCTGGGATGACAGGAGTGTTACAAAATGTGGATGGAAATTTTGATGTTCGTCTAATAAATTGATGGAATTCTCGTTGTCCCTTTGCTTCAGTGGAAGACCAAGTGACTTGTCAGGACAATTTTAACCCACCTGTGATGAAACAAAAGAATAGATATCATAAGTTACACGTTCATCCAGCACAGAAGATCCAAAAGCTTAGCTTAGTCAATCTCCATTCCCCAATGCTCTCCTATTTATCTCTAATGTATAGAAATGACATGTCACTTAATACCGTTTGCAAAAGGTATATTACACAAGTACAAACTCTCTTGACAGGATGCCAAGTCACAAAAGATGTCACAAAACGTGAAAGCAATCACCAAAGAAGCCGTTACACAAGGTGGGAGGGGAGAAAGTGAAAGGAGTGCCATCAGACGAATTTAATCTTTAGGAAATTACCTTTGTGTTGTTCATGTCAAATATCGATTGAGTTCAAACGTGCGAAAAACAAACAATCATCTAAAAACTCTCCTGCGAGTAAAATACTTTAACTGTGTGTCACACAGCGACGCAGTCTACGAGTCGCAAAGAAGGAAATGAAATACAGAAATAGAGGAACTACTTCAGCAGCCGTTGGTTTGGCCTTGTTGAATTTTTTTGTGCTTTCCTTTCACTTGCAGTTGGTAGGAGGATAAGAGACTCTCTGTGAATTGGTGTACATGTATGTTATATGTATGTGCGTCCTATTTTGAAATGACATCAAAAGCTCAAACTGATTCTGCTGCTGCATGACATAAGCAAGTCCAGCTTTAAACGTGTTACTTTTATCCTGTGCTACAATCAGCCTTCTTTTGAATTATAGAAAGTATTAAGTCCTAGATACGCTTAAGAGTTTGAGATACTTGTAGGTCGAATTTCTGACTAAAACTATTCGTCTTGTTCCTTGCGAAACTACAAAACTATGCTATGTTTCGCGTTCCTATCATCCTTTTCTCAAACTGACCTATCTACAATCTACAATGTGGTGAAAAGAATTCGGAGAAAGTATTTTCTACTCAAGTGGCATATACCAACTTACCAACAACCTATTTATATCCGCTCTAGAATTCGTAATAAAAGAGAAAACGTTCTCTACCCTTTAAGATACGATCAAAGAAAGTACAAAAGACTGGACATAAAACACGGAACAAGGCCAGACAGATATCTTACAGTTGAAGGAAACCAGAACCCAGCCAGCAAGTGTTTTTCCGTGCATTTTGTTCGTCTGAAGATTCCAGTGTATAAATGTCAGATTAATGTAGGACATGGCTCGTATATATATTTAACCCCGTAAGACTCGCTTTATCATAATGTCTATGTGTACTATAATTGTACAGAGTACTGTAATGCTGCATACACATTTAGTCTTTGATGATCATCTCTACTTCCGTCCTTAAATCCCTAGTACTTTGAGACATCATTATGCAAACGAATAAAGTGCAGACTGCAATTATTCTCTATGAGGAATCTTAAAAGTTATCTTAATATTTAATGTTGCTTAAAGTACCCTTACATTTCTTTACAACTCAGGAAACAAGTCAGAATTCAATTCGTTAACTCTGGTTCTGAAAGCTTTCTCTCTGTGTGTTTGTGTCTGCACCGTTATGGTTGGTTTCTTCACGCTTGTTATTGTTGAGCAAAGACAGAGACAAGAAAGAAACATGAAAGAGAGGAAAGGGTTGATTTATTTCTTCAGCAATATTTCACACCCTTATCTTCAATCTTGTACTGACTACTGATGTCCCCCGTGAGTTGATTCGATTTACATTGCTGTCTTTTGGGTTTGTTTGAGAAAAACGAGATTTCTATTCTGCTCTAGACAAACTAACCAACAAAGCAACTTTTATCTGTTTCGTTCTTTCCACCAACTTCAACGGTGATACTGATGATGCCTACGACGAGACTATAGAATAAAGATAAGAGCAGTTCTAGTTCTACCTAAAACATACCATCCCTGGAATGTCAATGGTCTAAACTTGTTTTTAGCCCACACGGAATTCTCGTGATGATGGAAAACTCAAAACCAACGATAAGGAGACTGCATAGAATCTGATAATCAATATCTCACAATAGCCACCAGTGTTAAATCATATTATAATGCTCGCGATACTCGATTCGCAAAACTCTTTTGTACATACAGCCAGAAAACACAACTGGCAATGGTATACACTGACTCGCTCAGCTTATTCATTGCCAACAGCTCCATACAACCACTGCTGCCACATCCACGGCTGGCATTGTCAGCGTTCTCACAGCCGTGTTTGTATCATCGAGCAGCCAAAACACCAAGATTTATGCGTTAGTGCACTCTCCATAATAATCCAGGATTTTTTCCTTCAACTGTACGTGGAAAGAACTTCCTCTCCGCCTGATCGAAAAGACAACCGAGTAAAAAGAAAGCACAGAGTGTAAAGAACTTTCACATTGTACTTTTTATCAGTGCGGCTGCACACATAAAATGTGTAATGCAAAGTCCCATCTGTCTTTGCTTTCTCGTGAGCTTTCTCTCGGTAGATTGAATAACATTAACCCTCCCACTCCTCCCAGTATATGGAAGTAGATGAGCGTCTTCCTATTTATATTTATATTTGGGTCAGATTGGACCTCAGATACTTTGGTGGTTCGTAGTTTTGTATTGTACATCCAGCTATTGTCTTTCTTTCCATACAAAGTTAGGCCAAAGTAAGCCCAAAAAAGCCAAAACTTGTTCATTTGTTCGAGAAAGAAAAGTTTTAATCCGAAACCCGAAAGCTCAGCCGTTCAATTTAATTAAACAATTGTTCTAATTGGATCTTATGTAAATGAGTGAGATTTATTACTACTTATTCAGCACTGTATGAGGCTTTCTCTCACTCCCCACAGTAAATTGTGGATGGTGAAAGTTGGAAATAAATGCCACTAGGAATAACACAAACGAACCTCTTCTTTCTCTTGGTTAATTCATTAATATACTAGGGAAGAAATGAAAAGATCCTATGCAGACTCACACACAACATTTTAAGTGAATTGACTTTTAAAGTATACTGCTGACTGCTGTGTGCCTCACGGCAATGCCGCTTAATGAAAAGATTCAAAACGATCTGACATGGAGGCCGAACTAAACTTTAATGACTTCCTGTTTGAAATTACCAGTGAAATTACCAGTGAATTCATCATCTTATAAAACCTCTCATATTTGAAAACTCTTTTTTCAATCATTTTCCACATCTCAGCTAAATCAAATCTGTGCTTTTGCACTTTTACTGATGTTCTTTCTTCCTTCGTTCATTTACTTCTTTTCAACGAATGATTGAGTGTAATTCTTAAGACATCAAAGATCTGGTTCATCTCAAACTTTCTCTTCGTTACTTTTGGGTTCTAATCTGTGTTACAATGTGTATCTCCTTTACATGGGAGAGTCAGTGACTAAAATGTACAAAGTTAACACATCTCCTGCTCCTCTTCCTACACTCATCCCATCAGTATTCACCCCACACAAGGTACACACTCAATCCTACTTCTTCGTTTTCACGATTCATCTAATCAAAGCTTGTACAAATATTGTATACTTTCTACACACTCTATCTTCTCACCGTTAGTTAACCAAGACCAACACAGAATTTAATTTCAGCTCATATAATATTGGAAAGAATAACGGAACCGACCGGATGTATCTCATAGATTACTCCACCACCACGGATTTATTGGTAGGTTTGGACGAACGAGTAAAGTTCATTTCTATTCTGTACCGAAGCTTCTCATCGCTCATAAGAATCGGCAAAAGATTTAGTAAAGTTCAACTAGCTTCGTTTAGTGGCTCTCCTAGGAGGAAAAGGGAAACGATCATATTTACTTTGCTACACATGATACATTAATAAAACTTGATACGTACATGTTAGTAGCGCACGGAGTTCTTTATTCCTCGAAGCGAGAAAGGAGAGAAGAGAGAGATAAGACGTGATTTTCATTAATTTTAATACAACCTGCCAGCCATTACTGAGGATGATGGAAAGGGAAAGTGTATCTCTATTTATTATGGAATGAATAGTAAAGTCGACCTGAAAAATGTTTAAGTAGGAGTTTCTCCTTTGCTTTCTCCTTCCAGTCAGCTCTCGTTACGGTAAAAACTTCCATCTCAATTGTTATTAGAAAGGAAAGGTCTCATTCACAACAGTCTAGGAGCCACTAGGAGATTGAGATTGAACCGTTGAATAAAAATGGTAGGGGAGTCATTTAGATTAATCTTATGGGCAGAAGTAACCTCTGTAGACTTGGAATTACCTCTACTTGTTAGGCTATGCAAAGGAAGGTTCACACAACTATATACACTAATGGATTATCCGTATTGATCAAAAGAAATTGTGCCAGAGAGAGAGAGAGAGTGAGAGAGCACACTACAAACTCCACGAGATAGATACTCAGGTTGTAATAACAACTACCCATTTGCAATCTCCTGCTCTCTCCCTCTTAATAATATTATCTTACTTAGCAGGAGCACACCAGAAAGTCAGATTTGTTGTAGAAGAATCAATGAATGTGAATCTGTTATGCGTTGAGAAATGAGGACTATATGGTCTTCTCACAGTTTCCAAAAGAAGACCTTCCATCGTTGAGAGAAAGCAGAGAGAAAGTTTGGGATGAATGTTGTAAAATCTAGTGAAACCATTATTATAACGAAGACAAACTCCTTACTTGCTTACTTTCCATTTCAAACTTGGCTTCGTCGCTCGTTCGACTTAAGGCTTAATTTATTATGGAGATATCTTTTTCGGCTGGCAGTAAGTAAGCAAGCTGCTACACACACGGACAACTTACTAAATGGAATATCTAAGGGAAGCATGGGGAGTAATGAATGACCCGAAGTGTAGACTTGTGTGCTGCGCTCAGCGATGTTTGTCTTAGTTATGTATTTTAAGTAAGTATAAACGAGCTGTTAGGGCTGTGAGGATTTCAACTGCTTGAGTACTTTCCCAGTTAACTGGAAACGAATGGAGGCCACATGGTAATGCGAAATTATGCCATTAACGATGACTTACTCGTGACCCAGTGAAAACTCACCAAAATCTTGGTACCCATCGTGGTGGTTCTTCGTGGAGTCCCACGTAAAGAAGACAGGTCTTTATGAAATACTCATTTTTCGTGGTTGATGGTGGTGAGTTCTTGGGCTGAAGTATGGGATGCATACAGTTGAAATTGCCCATTAGCAAAGAAAAATTGACTGAGTTGACTTTAACAGAGGCATATTTCTATTTATTATTTATTCTAACGTCTCAACTTCAGACACGGTGGCTCGTTAAAGTAATGTCCGTGTCGGGCACTTCTCTCTACCTTTTCTACGAGTGAAACTACAAGAGAGGCAATAATATTAAATCTATAAACTGTCAGATACCACCTTTATTACAACATATAACGCACATATACACGGTTTGGGTGGGCAGTGGGTCGTTCTACTGATCTCTCAGCCCACATAAGTCCAACCAACCTGAAGGAAAGTCCACCAAAACCACTGAACATTGAAGCTGAGCTGAAACAAACTCTCTTCTATTGTACAAAAGGCTCGCCCACGAACTTCTCTCAACCGAGTCGTACACATACTCTTTATACTCTTTCCACTAACTCGCACACATATTTTATGAGTAGATAGTAAATTTCATAAAGAATTTCCACCGTAGATCTCTCGAGATCCGTAAAAAAAACTCGGAGAGCAAAGAGAAATCAGAGAACACTTTGTCATAAACATCAGCAAGAGAGCCACGCAACCACCACACAATACAAAACCAAGCTGTATCTGATTGAGACTTCGATTTATGGACGCAGACAGTGGAACGCTCAAAATAAGTATAAAGTGAAAGTAGCTTGAGTTTTTCTCCTAGAAATGTTTCATTCAATCTCAGGCTCCCAGAGTTTACCAACAAAGTTGGACTCAAACAAGAAGCTTTACACTTGGGATGGATATTTCAAAATGTCCAAGCCAAGATTCTCCAGGATTCTTACTTCTTAACCCTTAAGTCCAAGGGTATCATATTATAACTCAACAATTCTTTCTTGTTCAATCTCACATGTTCCAGATTCACAAATAGTACGCAAACTTGTCTTTTACGCGAAGAAAAATGGACACAAAACTTTTTTTCATATGAATCTATTCCCCCCTTGCCCTGCTTTTCAAGAAGAGTTTTAAAAGCAACCCACAACTAGGCAGATCCGTACTAGAACTGAACGTCACTACATTTCTTTCGCAAATCCTAAAATACTTAATAGTTAGAAGACTACTACTGGCACACACACATCAAGTTGGTCTCTTTCGCTTTCCAGCCTTCGATGGAGTTCTTCTTCCCCATCAATACATTTAATCTAAGGCAAAACACGATTCAGCGTTAGAGAAAAAAGCGAAAAAACTTAGTCATGGATGGAAAGCAAAACGAAGGAAGGAAGACAAGGAGATATAGCACACACACACAACAACTCGCATATCTTTTTGTATCATCCATCTCTCTCAGTTTCTTCTAGTCAGTGTGTGAGCAACCGAGAAAGGCTTCACGTTCCTCCCTACAGGAATCGGTGAAAGCTCAACTTTCATACAACTTTAAGTAAAGGACTTTCACAAGTTGGGAGTTAGAATTGGAAACAAGTTCACTCACTCCCATCGCATGATCATATCATCCTTAAAGGAAAAGACTCGTAGAGCACTACTACACTACTACTATCGAGAAATAGCTAACATACACTACACACATGAGGAGTACCAAAAGAGGCCCTTCTGATTGCCGAGTTTCCGGTTAAAATCGGTAAGCCTCTGTAGCTCTGTGTAGGTTAACATTTTTTCGCTTTCCTTCTTCGTGCCTGCGATACTCAGTAGATCGCAATACTTCCCAAACTTGAACAAGAGAGCTATATTTTTATTTTTATCGATCTATTTGATTTTCAAGATGGTCTAACATGAATAAGAGCTTTTCACTTCCAGTCAGAAATGGAAATGTAAGGAGCCTCGAGGTTCCTATGACTTGCGAATGGCGAATTGGTATACATCTGACTCGCCACATCTCATATGCTTCTCCTTCTCTGCTGAATGCTTATCTAGTTCTCCCCATTGCCTGGATTAGCATACAACTCGCATTTTAAATTAAACTGCTTTCAATATTCAATGTAATTGTTCCTTTAAGCACATCGTTGAACGGCTAAGCTCTGGAGATACGTAAAATGCACATTTTTGTACAGAAAAAGTAGCTGTTTTCACTCAACTTCACAAGACTCTAAGTGTGCTTTCTCTCGCTCTTTCTAAGGTCCTAGCAGCAATTGACCTACTTGCTTTTATTCTCAGCCATCCAATAAACTCATCCTCTTCTTGTACTGCATACTACACATACTTTAAGCAAGAGTCTGACTGTTGGTGTTGTAATAACATTTCCAATTTCCTTTGGAAAAGAACTAAGAACTTAACTTATCCCTTCATGGGTTTGACCTTACAGTAGTTATGAGCATAGAACTTCAGCTCTTCTTAAAGTGTGGGTGAAAAATCCTACTCTTTGTACACTAGATTTTGTATCTCTCTATCCCTCCTGCCTTCCACCAAGACTATGCATGCATGCATATTGAAGAAATAGTCGCTCGAATAGAAGTGGAACAGATGTTACCTCACTTTTTTGCTCCAGTGGCATAATACACTCAGATAAAAGTTCTATTTTTCCTCTTGCTTGCAATTTGGAAGAAGATTGAGATTGAAGGAAAGAGTGAGCATGTAAGGAAGGAGACATAAGACTGAAAGAATCTCCAGCTTTATGTTTGACGGAGAGGGTAGCCCATAGTCAGTGGTGGACAAAGGGTATTTTTAAAGCACAAATAAATGCCAGCGTCAGCATTAACTTCATGTTGACTCGGTTAGTAGTCTGGTGGATGTAAAATTTTATGAGACTTCCCACACCATACAACGAAAGGACATAGTCTAAAAGTCTCACTTCACAGAGATTGGATTTCGCTGAAATAGAAATGAGTCTGTGGTTCGACATCTGAAGGAAACCAAGAAGTAACTATGTATAGTTGTAACGTACGATCGCCCTCCTAACCTGAAGGTGACTAGTAGTAGAAAGAGAATAAGATGAAACCAACAACGGGCTTTCTCCTATCCCTATCACTGCCCAATTGCAGGGAAGGCTGTGTTCACCACTTAATAGAGTTGGTACTGTCAGAACACAGAGAGAGAGAAAGGCTGTGGTGGTCCGGTAGTTCTCCAGTGTGGTCCTTGGATAATGAAAGAAGCCATGCAATATACTCTGATTATCAGATTTCTCTCTTCCAGTCCCTCCAGCTTTGAAAGTTCTTTCGTGTCAGGTGATTTGATGGGAGAACTTTAATCAATCTACAGTAATAAACTAAACTCAACCACTTTCCCATGAGGTCTACTGCTTCTCTCACAGAAAATCCCTTTCATTTGGCTCGTGAAATCATGCACCCTGCCAGGAAAACACTTGGCTAGGCAAAAGCCTAAAATTACCTGGGAAATTCCCTTCTTCCTTTCTGAATCAATCAATCACCCTCCTCAATTTCAATTTTCAATCTAATGACCATCATGCAAGTCTCGGTTTAAATACTCTCCTGCTGTAGTTTTACTCTAATTGCTTTCTTGCTTCATCTGCTCCAATGGCCGGTGCTAGGGGAAAAAGTATAGCAGTTGGCAGTTTCCACCATTATCTCTCAAAGTCGGAAACTAATATAGACTTTTATACACCGATACAGGTTTAAAAGCGTAACTTATCCTGCTCTCCTACTCACTACAAAGCTTTCAGTTCCTTCCTACCTTTCCCTTTTCCTTGTCATTATAATGGATCGTTCGTTATCTGCTATTATGAGATAGAGCAACATTATATATTTCCCTAAGTTCTCTCCACATTAGGAAATCTGGTGTAGAGTGTAGAGAGAGTTGTAACACGCACAGTAGTGGATTGACTTGAAACTATCCTCGCATTGGTGAGGGCGAACCTCCCAACAGCAGTAGCCGTCGACTGAAGATAATAAATGATAGAAAGGAAAGAGAATAAAAGACACTCGAATCTTTTCTAACTTCCTGTAGTCAAGTCACTACTTTCTCTCTGACATTGACTTTCGAGTTTCTCTGTGTGCCGGATTTCTTCAGTCCTTACATTTCCTCTGTGTGACATAAATACCCGAGATGTGCAGTCTAATGGTCGGATAAAACTTCGGAAGAGAGATGGATGGAAATGATGGCAGTTGCAGTGACAACAGTCAAGAAGTGCACCACCATGACTTGACTCTCTCGTCTTTCATTCTCCAAAATCAAATGGAAATCTCCTGAAGCTGAAACTCAATTGGGTTTCAATTCGAATTATCAGACCCTATCTACCATCATCATTGATTTGATTTTTCCCTTCGTTTTGTCCCCACAAAAAATCTTTGAATTTCAGAAAATCAATGCTTCCTTCACAGTCCTATCCACTTCAGAAATGTGAACTGTGTAGAAACTTTCGTATTAACAAAATACTTTCTGATTTATCCAGCTTTGTGTATTATAATTATCATTATAATGTTCAAACTTGGTTTATACTTCTCAAGAGGTTGTTACATCATTTGCATACTTTGCTGGGGAATGAGGACTGAGCAACAGTCCACTTCATTCTATTAATTAAAGTAAGCTTAAATAAAAGGCCCCTCCAGCCACTTCCCGTAGTCTGTGTTTTTTTCTGACCTGAAAATGATAGCGCACAATTCTCTTTAAAGTTCAACAAACACATTGAAGATGACACACAACAAGTAGTTGGTTAACATAACATAAACCCCTCTCGAAACAACATAGTTGGCAGTGTCTAAAAAGACTTGTTCCCTTTCTCTTTCCTGTCTTGTGCATAAACTCCAGTGATTTGACTTTCTCTCCTTATTATTACCAACTAAATGAAATCTAGTTCGTACTTTTCAGGAAATGTTGACTTTATCTCGCCAAAAAAGTGCCCAGAGTGAGTGGCATTCCAGGAAAGGAACCTGACAGATACTTTGAGTTGACAAAAGATCTTATCGATCTTATGTTCCATTCTACTTCGTTATTTGTAATAAGAGAAACTATAGTAGCTCACTACAACAAGTAAAGCCAGATTACAAATTACATTCCTATCCTGATGAAAAAGCACCGACGAGTGTAATGTAAGACCTGCCTCCATTCTACTCGCCCGTTTAGCTGCTAATGAGAACACCATTTTGTGCCGTAAGCAACTTTCTCCAATTGCCATTTCTGTGCTTTCTCTTTCATAACACTTCATCTATTCAACTTTCACAGGAAATTTTTCCTTTCCAAAGGACTCGTTGTTATCATCACGGTCCAACTGTCAGTGTCACTTTTAATAAGAACTTTGCTAATGAATAAACACTGGCATAGTGAAAAGGGAAGGGATAATGGTTCTTCTATTATGAATTGCTTTTATTGACAACTACATGTAGGTAATAATAATGAAACTATTCGATCAAGCAAAATGACACAACCCTGGCACAAAATTCACGCACACAGCAAGTGTAACATAGAAAGCACAGTCCGGAATGAACTGGAATCACATCTCTCTGTCGTCAACCCGGTCCAAATGATGTGTCTGTCGTGTTTATTATTGCGTGATGTAATTCACATGAACGCAGATGGTGCGTGCGAATAAATGGAAATGGCGGATATAATAATGCAAGATGGTTTACGATGTAACTTAGCACTTTCGTGGCTTTACTAGGGGACTGTTTAACGCGTATATTAGGTTTCACAATGCTAATGTCTAATGTGTATTCTTTAATGGAATACGTCGGTCGATTTGACCCTACATCCACATCAAATTTTGTCTCACATGTGTCTGTGTAACTGAAGGATAATGGAATATCAAAGGGTTGGTTAGATGGTGATACCCAATTTTGTGGTTTTTCGGATTTCACATAATTAAGCGAAGAATATAGAACGAAAGTTTCACTAGTGTCCATTTTGCAAAGAACATACAAAGGAGACTGTAAAATAATGTACCTTGTTTATTTCCACCTTTCCCGGTGGATCTTTGCTTAAGGATAGAAAAGGAAATTGGAGAGGAACCAGCATCAAATGGATTGGGATTTGGGATTAGTTACTCACATACGCATTACTTTGTTAAGCTATGTTGGAACATAGGAAAGCACGCGACCATTGTTTGTACGAAGTAAACTTCACAGTATCCCCATCGAAATTTCAATTTCAACTAGCCAAACTGTACTTTGTCATACATGCATAACAGGAAGAAGGAAAGGCTGATGATGTTGGTTGTTAGAAAATAAAGTGAAAACCCCAAACTAACCTAATGCAGCTTTGACGGCTAAGCTGTCTATTTTGAAACAAAGACATGATAACATGCTTGCGATGGGATCATGTGTTTGAAATTGAACTTCCATTTTCCTCCTTTAAACCCACGAGTATTTCCTAACACACGATTTACATTGGAAATAAATGGGAATGTACTCCCATTTATTCTACTTCCCTCTTCCTACCTTATTTCATCCAGATATTGTTTTATTATAAATAGTATACCGTCCCTAACTAAAGCTGTCAAAAACTGGGAGACGGAGGGGAAGCAAAATTTGTAA
Source organism: Isotomurus graminis (assembly GCA_034696565.1). Taxonomy (NCBI): domain Eukaryota; kingdom Metazoa; phylum Arthropoda; class Collembola; order Entomobryomorpha; family Isotomidae; genus Isotomurus; species Isotomurus graminis. The sequence goes on along the minus strand of JAQGAB010000690.1, from coordinate 7,489 downwards.
TAACGCAAGGGAGTTTATGAATAATGGAAATATACGGTGATTTTCACTTTCCTTAATAATACAAATAAAGAGTGAAAGGGTGAGGCTAATTATTTCATAATCTGTGGGCAAACAGCAATCTCCTATTTGAGTTAGGACAACTGGAAAATCATCCTGTGTCCGCGTGCTTCTCTATTTGTCGCGTATGATTGAGTTGTGGATTAGTATTGTTTAGTTTGAGACCACACAATGGTTAGTCGCTGGGGCGAGGAGTGAATTGAATTTATGGAATAATGCAAATACAAACTACAAACCACCTACATAGAGAGAATTATTGGGGATTAAGACTCAGAACTGCTGTGGATTGTCCAGAAAACTCTCCTCTTCAGACATAAATGTGGTCCATGAGCATTCGCTCAGTAAAGTTTTGAGGCGAGCCACAAATCTTTGTTTAAACGAAACGTGAGCAATCCAGGTAGATCCAAACCCTGCCCATAATTTCCTGTAAATTTTTCATTAATAACAATCACGAATGAAGGAAGATTATTGTTATTTTGTCCAAAGATGAGTATATAAGGGAATAGTAGTTCCCAACTACGCTAAGTATTATGGCCTTTACTCTCTTGGAAGAATGAGGTAATGCATACCTTTATAGTTTATTGTTACTATCCTTCTACATTCTGTATTTTGTAACTTGAGATCTCTTTCCTCGTAAAGTCAAACCGAAATGTGTAAGTGAAGACGAACTACTACTACAATACAAAATTACGAGTTTGTAACTCCACTCCAAAGTATTTTGTATTCTGCACTTATTCATTCAATTCAAGTCAACCCCAAACCCTTTCCTTTTGTATTTCTAAGTTAACTTCTTACATAGAACACAATACATTTAACAGCCGACCCATTCCATGAATTTTCTCTTGGAAGTATACCCTTTTCTCACAGAATGAGAGAGAGCTACCAACTCCACAACACTCTTTCCCTCAGCAATACGACCAAGTTATAACATCTTTAGAAAACAAATACCGTGTAGTCTTCACTCTCTTCTGTTGAGATTGGCTTTTAAGGAAACCACATTTTGTTCTACTTAAAGACAGAAACTGAGACGAAACCACTTACTCTTACTCCAGGGTTTTCTTTTCAATTTAAGAGCCTTAGAAATTAATAATGACTTGTTCTTTTCCACAGAGTTTCTTCTTTTAGATATCCTTCCTTATTTAGAAATACTTTCAGTAAAATTATACGACAAGCTCAAATATCCCGTGTTTGATAAAGTTTTACTGTATACTTCCTACGCTCATCCCTGGAGGTGTCTTATGCACACATTTTAAACTTCACTGCTATATAAAGAGAAAAGTCCCTACTTGTTTTCAATCTTCACAAGATCCTACACATAATGCCATATTACATTACTATCAAGACCTACATATACTCTCTATCTTTTCGAACGACAAGAGGTCAAAATCAGTTAGTTGCTTAGTTCGTTGGAAAGAGCAAACTCATGAGAAGTTCTTTAGGAAGTAAACAGACAAGTATTTTGTCTCTAAGGCCCACAAGTGCCATCAACCACGTACTTAAGACAGCACACAGTACTTACTCAAACTCTTCCATTTCTGCCATGTTGACTTAATCCGCATGTCGGGTTTGATTGCTGGATATGCGTTGCCTAAATTATTCATGGTTTTTTTCAAACAGTGTTGAACGAGTAGTAACAAAACAAATTGCTAGGAACTTTTCTTTTTACAGATTCTAAAGGATGCGTACAAGATTATTGTTGTGTCGAGTACTTGATAATCAACGGTGAATTACACATAAAGGAGACAACCTATCATACCTAATTGAAAGCTGTTTACAACAAGCTACAATCAGAATTAAAATTCTTCGAAGTCATTTACTATCTTTCTTGTCAGAAATCAAGCCCTGCTGTCGAATGTATGGAGTGAGTACAAATCTTCTGTACAAAATTGAGTGGCACAAAGTCTTCTGTTTGTTTGCAAAGTTTCCTTCTACTCCATCATTCCCCTTCACATTCCGTGTATTTACAAAGTTTTCAGGTTGAGTTCATCTCGTTGAGCTTTAATTGAAATTGAAACTCCAAACTTCAGTGGGTAACGCGTTGGTCCCTCATCAAGGGAACCTTTGACTGAATAGAAAGGCATAGAACATTTCTCTGAACAACTCATTAAAGGATGTGAATGAGAGAGCTTATGGCATAATCATATCTTTAGAGAATTACACTTTTCTTCCAAACCCACACCCCCCTTTCATCTCGTTCTTTTCTGTTATACTTGTATGTATAGCTTCCTTATGAGTGTTATTAACAAGCAAACACTCAAACATCAAGGCATAATAAAGTCATCAAGTTCAAGTTTCATACAGTTATGAACTGACAATTAAGCCGAATTTCATTCTTTACTGAATATTCCTTCGTCTATTCTCCTTCTTTGCCTTTCAAGAGAAATTCATACATAAATAATCTTCCCCTTCTCATAACTTGCGCTTAACTATGAACATGAACAATATGCTCAACTTCTTGTTCAATTTCTTGGTTTATTCTTCGCTTTGCTAGGAATATTCTTTCAAGTTACAAAGTACAGCTGACTAGTGACTCTACGTCTGAATATAATGGTTGGCAATCACTCAAAAAGATTGTTTCTTTCTGGAGCAAAACAGGAGAGCAGGAATTAGAGTTGTATTGTGTAATGGAGACAAGATAATGGTAATAAATATCAGAGATTTCTTGCTCACTGGACCGCTCACAAACACAATCAAGAACAAAGCCTGTCTGTCATCGATCTCCTCGATCATCATCATTTGGTGAAACCTCACAATTACACTCGACAATAGACACGTCAGCTTTATCCAGCCGTCCATCCATTTCATTCTCATGGGTACAGATGAACAGCACAACTTACCGGAAAAAATGAGCCGAAGATGAAGACATTTACAAATGGATGGGGTATAACATCGTTAAAACAAGCATATTAAGATGCTCTTCCAGATAAGCCAGGGAATTCAGCTATGGGAAGACCATTCACTTATGCTCATCTCTTTTTATTAATATGCTGTATGCGTGGACCTTTTCGGTAGAAGATAAGCTAAGTAACAGTCACAGTGAGTATGACAGTAAAGGAACTGAACAAAAGAACAAATTCATCAGCCACAAGAAGGTTGGAGACAACAGAAATGTCACATACATTAGTCTCACAAGTCTACCGTGGTCGCGTTGTATGACACGCTTCTATGATGAAATACTACCGAAGTGTCAACTACTTTCCGAATTATAAACCACTATACCAGTAACTAAAATCCTTAATCGTTTGATGCCAATGTCTTTAAAAACACAAGGCTGCAATCAATAAACCTCCACTTAAGCAAATATATTCTACATACATTCTAACATGCATTAATGGCTTAATGAATAGTAATGTATGCTGGAATGAGAAATTACTTGTGTACCACGAGGAAGAATTATGATGAATAAGTACAAGAAAAGTGCCATTTGGTGCGTCAAGATATACCCAACTTACATGAATACTTTTAAAAGCCCTGTGAATTTAAATGAGCTACCAAGTCACATTTACTATTATCCTTCAGCAACAACAAAACAACCTACACTTTCACTGTGTGGACTCTCATGTGTGCGTCCAGGTTGACTAAAACTAACAGTTCACGTCAAAAGTTGGAAGGCAGTGGTGCACGAAATGGGTTTTGTTCCGTACTTCTCTCCTTTAAGATTAGATTAGATTGTGATCTTTGGACATGAGGAATGAAATGAAAGATACACTACACACAACAAATATATATGTTCACTACATAGTCAAGCTTTCTTCTTTAGCGAACGCGTACACACTTTGTTCTACTCTGCAATTCTTTCCCCACGTACATGTGGGCTTTTCCGGTCGTGCATGTAAAATAGCTTTCAGTATACTGCATAGCCAGTTCCTTACTAATAACCGTATACTTGTAAAACACTACGCCACCATGCACTATGTGAAGGCTCATAATATTCCCCACCTTATAACAACTGCGATTCTCTCAGTCCCAACTTTGATATTGTACTGTGTGTGCTTGTTTCTTTCGTAGTCCTCCTTCGTTTGGTCTTTTATTAACATGCTTCCTTTTCGGCGAGTGAAAACAACCAAAGGTCCAGTTGTAAACGGTAGTTCAAAGTATAAAACACCGACCCAACAGACTCGTTTTGGTTCCTGCTTAATGCCTCTTCCACACTGGGTGAAACTTTTACACCATCACACACTACCAACAACACCTCAGCAACAGTCATTAAGAAGAGAGAGAGAGTAGTGTGTAAGTGTGTATATGCATATACCTGAGGTGTCCAACAGGCTAAACCAAATCCCTGACAGAAAGTCCATTGCTGATGCGTCTAACTTTCTCTTTGGTGTAAGGCGCTGAGGTGTAATGTTGAGGTGTGGTAAGCATTAGTAATCCCCCTTCCTCCATTACATTTCTCTTTGGAGGAATTTCTCCGGAAACACCAGAAACCAGAAAACAAACCTTTTCGTCATGTGTCTAATATTATAAGGTTTCGAGCCAGTAATCCTTCTTACTTATAAAGTTTTCCTTGCAACAATACACCCATACAGCCTTTAAGACGCTTACAACCACCACCCTACTTGTGAACCCCACCTTTTACCACAAATACAAGACAATCCGGCACTTTCTCCCCGTTGTTCCCATCTCTAACCTCCTTAAATACTTTTGGTCTATTAGTTTAACTAACTTTCTCAGAGCGAAACTGTGTGTATGTGTGTAGAAATCTCCTTGAACAATGGAGTAGTAAGCAAATCGAGAGAAAGCCACAGAAACTTTGAGCTCAACACTTGTTCTTCGCCAACTTAAGCCTTGGTGCTAATTTAAACTTTCTCCTTTCATCACATGTATGCATACTTTACTTAGTTAAAAAGTTGCTGATCCCTTCCATCCACAAATAAACTTCCACAAGACGAGGAGAAGATCAAGATCGAGATCGCCTGGGCACTACCCAACTCTCCGGAATAAACTGGAATACACCAACTTCTTAACCTATTAAATTTTTATCCTTCCCAGCCTCTTCGCTCTGCACCTTTGCCTACTCAAAACTAATAATGCAAAGAGGAGAGTCGGTAAGCACAAGGACATTCTCCACCAAAGTACATTATTTATCCAAGGAGAGTCGGCTGAAGAGTTGACAAGAATTAATTTAATTTAAGGATCATTAATTTCATTAAGTTTAGAGAGAATCCTTCTTCCATTAGTGAGTATATATGGAAATGTGTGTCCCCCAGCGGGACTAAGGATTCTTCAGTCAAATAAGCTATTATAGACTTCGATAAATTGCTGCGACCAATTTTCTTCAAACTCTTCTATTCCTGTCAATATTTCACCCAAGTCAGGACAACTATACTTCCAGTGCGAGAAGAATATCGAACAGTTCTGAAGAAAAGGCGAGGCTTGTTTGTGTACTGTGCACCCGAACTGCCACTGGCATTGCTACCAGAATTCCTGTGCTTTCTCTTCAGAGTATCTGCATCCTGTCCGATAAGCCTATAATCACATATAGACTCGCATTGGAAATGGTGCACCACACCCTTTCATGTCTCCCTAGCCTAACCTACTTTCCCTCTTGTCTCATTTCATCTTGCAACGACAACAGAGAAGGCACAAACATCTCTAGACACACATTACCTTATTTACTTTACCTAGTAGCTTACTACACACAGCGATCCTGACTTTCTTTCCCTTTCACTCAATCAATCAATTTCCCATTAACAAGTAGACGTTTCAGCATTTAAGATTCTTTAGGCGTAGCAGCTCAGTGAGATAGCCTCATAGCCTCCATGGATGTCTTCTGTCAAGGTGAAGCTGTAGTGCAGAAGGTGTCTCATTCCATTTCCTGTTGAACTATACATTTACTACTATTCTATAGTATTATTGTAGAGTTAAATCTAAGAATGATATACACTCGTCCCCTCTGGTCCCTCTCATACACGGAAATTGGTACAAACCGATTGCATACAAATGACAATTTCATTCCAAAACAAGAGAACTTCATCTCTGTATTTTTGAAACAAAAAGCATCTTTTGTTCTACAAAACGTCACAAAGAATAAACCAAAATAACCAAACACATGAGAGCTTCCTTCACATGAAAGCAACCGTATTTATTTTTCCGTTTCAACTTTCCAATTTCAGTTCTTTCCATTTCCCTACTTACTTTCAGCACCTCCTTTCGTCCCTCGACGCTCTCTTTTCTTACATGCCGGCTTTCCTTCCTCCGAGGACATATTTTATTGTTCTATCATTATAAAAGCCCATGAGAAAGATGATGATACTCTTTTCGGAGGATATATGGATTGCTGAGACGAGTCGAGTCTCTCTGTGTGTCCCTTCATCATAAGCTAAACACTCACGTCCACATTTACTATTTTGTCCTCGTCCTTCGACTTTCTCTCTTCGAAATGTGAACACAATAAGGAAAGTAGTGAAAGCACGAGATAACTTTACCCTAAAATAGTATAAAGTATATTACATCTAGCACCGCCACCACCCTGAACTAGTTTCTTTTTGTTGTGTAAAGCTATCACAAAACTCAGGATAATATATGAGAAACAACTGAAATGGTTATTCTTGTGAGCGTGCCAGGCTACAGCTATCTCGTAATAAAGAAGTATATCTCTGAATAAGGGTGTAGCAGGTTTGCATAAATGCATGTTCATTCAGATGCAGATATCATCTTGTACACTGTATAGTGTAGCGTGGGACTAAATAGCAATGTATTCATATGCATGGGGAGTGCACAGATGATACCAGATGTATTATAAACCCTTCCGGACATTTCTCCTTTGTATGTGAGACTCAATTTTGTTGTCTCCTTGTCTTCTGTCTTTGAGTTAGTGGTTCTTGAGATGTAAAATGTAAGACATGCGAATCTAGAAAATCCCTCAGAAATTCCCTCAGAATCTCGGCCAGAGTTCCCTCGGTACTCATACGTATAGACACGATATATTCGGTTCTGTACTACGGAAGAAGCGAAATGGTAGACAACTTGACTGGTTTGTGACATTTTTGAAGAGGCTCAACTAAAGCTCGAGTTATTACAGCGTCGTGACTTACTCCTTTCTTCAGACTTTCTCCAGAAATGAGGATGCAGCAGAGATACACAAGCAGCCTGTCCTGTAACTTCCCATCTGTCACTCCATCCCTCCGTTAGTGTCAAGCTTAGAGAGTTTCATGGTTTGACTTATTGATACGCTGCTTCAAAGGGTACGAGAACGATTCCCTGGATTCTTATTAATGCTGTCGACATCCGGAACTAGGATTTCGGTGCGACTTTGATTCGCTTGAAAGTTTCAAAATCAATTTTCCCCTTCTGCAACACACTCTTGTACTTGTTGTTCTTCAAGATTTAGAAATGTCATGAATCTGTAGATCCTAGGGCCGCGAGGTTTCTCAAATGAGTAGCAAAAATTAGAGACTGAGAAAGTTTCTCGTTGCTGTCAAGTGTAAAA
>JAQGAB010000689.1:0-23187 GCA_034696565.1 Isotomurus graminis | reverse complement strand
ATAGCGTAACAGAGGAATATGGAGTCGAATAATAAAAATGGAGAAGGGCTTTCGTCATTAGGAAAGGAGTGAGAAAGGAGGTCGACGACGCACGAGCATCAGACTAGCGAAAGAGCGCATTATGATATTTAATACTAGTGCGATCAATACTGGGCTAGGCTAGGAGTCTCTCTAGTGAAAGTGTATATATACATTCACATGTACTGCTGGAGAAAGGACTTTGTCTGAGCGTGTGGTATGAAGAAACTAACGGGTATCTGTAACAAGGTCTTTTTGAATGGATTGTGAATTGGAATTCGGTTCGATTCTGTCGACCTACAATTTCTAGGGAAAGTTAGTTTCCGAGTTTTCCCCGTGTAAAGTAGACTAGGGTATTGCAAAATGAATGCAGAAAAATCCACCTAAATCCGTGTGTCATCAGACACATGACTTGGGTAGGCAGACCTGACTTGCGCGGTGGGATAAGTAGGATGTATTTTCGTGATGGAATTTTTACAAAAATGTATGAAAACCAGAGATTTTTTGATGAAAACCCAAAATTTTGAGTGAATTCGAAGCTTACCTTTAGGTTCTGGAAGTCCAACAACCAGGACGGGAGTTGGAGAGAGCGTAGAGTAAGCACAGAATTGTGAAAGCTAATGTGTGTGTGTACCGAGGGAAAGTATACAGAGGTATAGGTACGGCTGCTGGGCCTGTGTTGGGAACCTTCCTTTAGGGCACTGAAACTTGAGCAGATCTTGTGGAAGGGCCAAGATTTGGGTGGAAGTGGCCCTTACACACTTCCCTTAAGGAATAATCACAATTAGAACGATGTTTTGAAGTAATTTTGACTTAAAAATAATACGGACGAGTGGTGGAGAATGCAGAGAGCTGCGATAGCTAGCTCCGTCCGTCCTGTTCTTTAGAGTCAAGTCAGTAGGAGGGAGTTCGGGTCTGGAGTCGAAGGAACTGCGCCATCATCATTGCCTTCTGCAAACTGAATTCTGTCCTGCATTGCTAAAGTATTGATTTCCCCGAGGAAAGTTTTCGCTAGGAAGTGGCAGCAGTAACTAGTAACATACTAAATGGAAACCCGAACTTTCACCCACCACCTACAGAGCTAGACTCGCTATTTCCCGTTAGAGGAAAGCACCACCAGTGTTTCTGTCTGGAGGCAGTTTTTTGTCGAGTGACCAGATGGTACACTCAGTTAGTAAATGAACAGCCCACTTGACTTTCTCTCGTGTAGGAGTAAGGATTGTATGTGTTGGTTGAGTGCGATCCGAGTTCACTGGACAAATGGAGCTAGTTCTTTTACTGGCAGGGTCTTCACTACTACCAACTACCGCTACGGACTGAAGCAGACATAGGAATGAGAAAAAACGTGGTCTGTATTCATGGAGAAAGCTGACTGAGGTGGTGGAGTGGGTCTGTCTTTGCTCTCTCGCTCTCACACACAGATAATATGACTTTCAAGATACTTGGTCAGATAAGTTGGATGGAATGCAGTAGAAAGGAGAGTGAATGGTAGGCTTGGTGGTGGCAATTTCACTTGCTCTTACCCATGTACCTAAATCACCCAAACTGGTGGCAATACCGATACTCAATACTCCTATCATTCACAGACTCTTTCCCGTCACATGAAAATTCTCCTTGGATAGTTAGCACTTAGAAGATTCTCCTTGTTACCAAGAATAAGAAAGAGTATTCCGAAGGAGCATTGCATTACACTTGATTCCATTATCCTTCCCTGCATTTTATTTTTTACATGGATCGACTCTAGTCTATGTTTATACTTGTGTCTAGTCTCTACTCTAGTAGGACTTGTATTCAATGTATTTAACACGAGGAAGAGAAAGAATCCAATTGAATCCTGACTTGTTCGTGCTTTTCGTGTCTCCTGACTGATATCAATAGGAAGGCCACATACAGAGACAATTTTTATCGTGGACAGACTCGCTTCCTGTAGAGAAACAGACACTCGCCAAGACTCCCCTTCCATTACAATGAGGTAAAGAGAGAAAGCAAGAAATTCACCTAGAGCTACTCTAAAGAATCATCATTTCCTCCTCGTCTCCTAGAAATGCCCAAAAGGTATGAGTGTTGAAACTGTCTGGGTATCGAATCCCAGTGCTCAACACGCTTTTATACAATATCGAACATTTATATTTGTTCGCTTTCTCGTGTACTTTTACACGTTTGTGTGTACATACGCCCAATATTACACCATTTAACAGATCACATAGAAAATATAATACATTCATGTTTGCTAAGCGTATTTACACTTTCCTATCATAAGAGTTGCTATAAATCAACTATACATAAATTCATTAGTAGTTGATTGGTTCAAAACGAATACCATATGAGCTCAACAGTTCAATGTATTAAAAGTATATAAGGCAACCTTATTCTATGTAAGGCATAGTACTAATTTCCATGAGCTATGAAACATGAGATGAGACGAGGTCAGTGGTGCAATTCTACCCTGTCTTCTAGTGCAAAATGACTCGTTTATTGGAATGAAAAGTACCGTATGTGTGAGAAATATTTAAGTGCATTCGTGCATGGATCATTAGGTAGGGAGAAAATGAGGATCCAGACAATCCAGAGGTGTATTATATTTTGATGTGACATGGCATGACATTCGAAATATTTGCAATATTTTCAACTGGTGAAAGTTTGACTCGTCGGGTACGCTCGTGAGCGTCTAAGTAGCTTCTAAGCTGTATTACTTCTACTTGCATGCAAAATGAACTTTACCACTATACAATATGCACTATTATCTCCTCTACTTCGTTCGTTGCTTGAAATAGCTCGCACCGTTTATTCAGGTTTACTTGTATCCATTGTTTTCCCTTTTGTATCCATACACATATAGTAAAATATATGTGAGAGAAAGAGATACGGACAAATAGACGACAGTGGTGTGTAATAATAATATTTAGGTAATGTAATATGGCGCAGGGATATTTTATGTGATTGTTCTCTTAAAGAGAAATGCTATCAGCAACAGGGAGCTAGGGACGAGGCATTCATTTTGTCAGGAGCATTTTTCTCACTAGCAATTTTGACAAACGCCACCGTTTGGTCTTTGGTAAAAAGGTGACGTACTAAAGCATTGAGCTCCTGTGTGATCTTTTTGGTCTGAAGTCTAGTAAGTTATAGATGGACGCACCCATTGAAATGTGAAGTGTTTCATTCCGTGTCCCAAGACACACGCGCTTCATAATAAGCTACCCGTGTCCTAGACGAACCACTCCCAAAAAATGAGAAAGCTTTTTATGAAAAATTATGTTGTGCTGGTGGTGTGTGAGTTTATGTACGGAGAAAGTGTGTTTGCTCTGTCCTCTCAACTTTATTGTATTTACTGAGAAACATTTACTCGTATGTACTTCGTAGGTATGTACACGCGAATTAAAGAGCTTTGCTTCGTCTCTACAGGAATGGTGCAGAGAACTGGTGCTTTATATAGTCATGCATGACATGAGAGTCTCCAGTCCGACTGGACGAGAGACTTGGCTTCGTATTCCTCACTATATTCCTGTTTCATGTCAGACCGTTATGATTGTGTCGAGGACAAGAGGACGTCGTTAGGGTATGATTAGTCGTTTCATTTCATTTCATGACTCTGTTTTATGCACTCAACCAATGGGTTAAACAGTTTTGTTTAAAATAGTCCTGTTTATTTCCCCTAATGTTTTTACTCCAATTTTGAAATAGAATCCAAATTTAGTCTCTTTAAAAGAAAAACGATAGACTTTGACATATTACGATGCATATGATATCAAAACTTTTTCTAGCTTATGAAGATTGATTGTACAAAATCGCTCTTCAAGGGACACACGACACAGTTTAACATACGTCCAAAACTTTGCCTGGAGCTAATTATTTCACAATAATCCAAAATTATTACAATTACAAATCACCCCCAACCGTACATCCTTTTTCACTTTGGCATCACACTAACAGGAAGAGAAAGTAAGAAAATCAATAGGCGTTTGTGTTCTGTCATCAGGATTTAGTTTGCTGATAAGCTTGAAGTGATTCGGAAAAGGAGTAAAAATGTGAAGTAGAAGAGATCATAATGTTACTACGAAAGCTTTTGGATTGTATTGTTACACAGAGAACCCTTTAACATCTCCTCAGTAGTAGATTTCTTCTTGACCTATAGACGAAAGTGTAGTGAAGGATGTGAGTGGTAGGGAGTTGATATTATTAAAATATATGATGGAGGAAAAAGCCATAAATCCAGCTTCATCCTGGATGCAGTCACTCAAGTAGAAACTAAAGTGATGATAGTAGAACTAGTACCCAGTACGAGTAATAGGCATTCTTCCGTCCGTTCTTCTATCTCCTGTGAATTGAGAATATGGACGCATTTTAGTGAGAAGTTTGGTGGCACGAATATGGTTTAAAGATCATGTTGTACCTAAGTCGTCATCCATCGTACAAGTAGTTTGGCTTTTCACAGGATCTAGGAAGTTCTTCCTCAATATGACTCTCTTTTTGGTTGGATATCATTCATGTTAATGTTTATGGTCTCTCTGTCATCCTTTTTCCAGATGATAATGGAGTGTACTAGAAGTACACACAAGGCCGGAATAGAGGATGTGTCTGCATTACAGCATTTTCAATCTTCCCAATTTGGAAACAGCGGTTAACTTGTTTTTTTATGGACCAATGCCACGAAGAAGACTACCTAGTCTTGTTTGAACCATCCTGATGAGTATGACAGGTATTAAAGGAGATGACAAACAGAGAACTAAAGGAATCTTTCTGATACGCTTATTAAGAACTAGAGAGAGTCTTCCAAAGTAGATGGAGATTTTGAGAGTGGAGGTCACTTTCACTGTGTCTGGTGGAAGGGAGGACGAAGGAAAGAGCTTATGTGTCCTCATGAACATTGTGCATGTCTGAAGGCAAGATGGGTGGAATGACATAAACCAAGTCAGGCTTGGTAAAATAAGCTCCTGCTGACGATGATGAAGTGAAATAATACCGGGTAGAAGTGAATGTGCCTCCGGTGATGGGTGAAAATGATGAGATTGTGGTCGTGTACAGATAAAGAAAGCAGAAACCATGTAAGGTGGAGTGGATTTTTATGTGGATTTAATTAAGTACGCCGTGCTTTTTCTGGTTACAAAAGGAGACTCTTTGTATGAAATGGAAATAGAAGAACTCTGCTCTTTTTGTGGTTTTGCTACTGCCGAATCTTGCTCTACAACTTATACAACCCCCTGTTTAAGTTCTGTGTGTATCTGTGTCTGGTAATCTCAAATAGAATTGTAAATTGTAGATTCAGCTTAAGATAACAGAAAGGCCCGTTTGATCTTCGTGTTTGAATGTGATGTGATCAATGATGATGAGAAACGACTGAAAGATAGTATATGAATCCATTTGAAGTACCGTTTCATCTTGAGTTAGAGTTAGGCACTTATTTGACACGGCTTATGGATAGATGAATTAGCGGAGAAAGTCTAGAGGTATAGGTTGGGTTGACGGTTAAAGACACAACCTCTCTATAAAGTTAAGAAAGTTCAATGTAATAAAATAGTTCTAAGAAATGACGATGATTTAAGTGGTATGAGAGAAAGGGAGTTTTAGTTTTGGGACTGAGACAAGTGGATTGACTGCTAGTTGCGGTGGTACGAATCTTTACTTGCGCTTTGCCTTAAAGGATGAATGGGGATATTTGATGGATAGTGTTGCAATTTGTAGAGCCAGTCATGGATGGAGGAAGAAGAGAAATTAGCCAAAGAATCAAAAGAGCTCTTTCCTTCCTTCCTTTCGGCTTTTGTCCTTTTTATCGTTCTCCCTTCTTTCCTTGTTCTTTCTCTTGTGCACGCTGGAGTCTTCCAAATCGGATTCAATTCTGCCGAGACTTCCTCAGGAGTCAGGTGAGGCAAGAATAAAGCTTCGAAGAAAGCACCACCGAATAAATGTGTTGAGAAACCTAATGTTGTAGCACACAACTCATTCATTTCTCCGCATATACTCTAATACATCGGAAGCACACTGCCTGTGTAATAAAAGGCTTTTATTTTCCTTTACCCTCTGTGATTGTGTAGAAGAACTATGGGGGCTTGCTGGTTGAGAGTTCAGACTTGAAACCGTGTGAGTCTGTTCACATGGGCACCCCTAAATAACCAGGAAGCTATACACCCCATAAACGAGGTATGAAGTGATCTGGAATTAAAATTGATAATGAGTACTTGTGTTGATTACAATGGGTTGTGTGAGATGAGTCTAATGAGATGTTTAGGTGAAGATGAATGTTCAGTCTAATTGGGAAATGTACTCATGGGTCACATAATAACCTGTATGCTCTCCCAATTCTACTTTCCTATATATGCCAATTACCAGACCCCATATACACTACATCACGTACACCGTAGGGTTAATGGTAGTTAGGGGTCGTTTGTTGGTTTGATCGTGTGGTGGAAGTTACACAGGCACTCGTGTCATTCATGGAGTGAGAGAAAGCGTTTGAGGAAATGAGTTTGTGGCTGTGAGTGAGGAAAGTGACACTTGAGCTACTTCCGTTCTATATTCTCACTCTTGTCTCCTCCTATGAGTATTGTTATTACTTTCATTTCTCTAGACCCAACCGACCCACCTATCGTTCCTCGTCTTAACGCTAACTTGACTGATCTTTCACTTTCCAAGAGACACACAGGTGATAAGGCAGTGGTGGTAGATTAAATAAGTCGGGTGGCCTGAATTGTGTAAGCTTTTTGTGCGTAGCGTATCATTAAGCAGCTTATATAATGTAATCATGCTAAGGAGATGATAGTATATGGCTTAGGCAGAGATGAAAGAGACTTGTCGGTAGGAGAAAGTAGATGGAGCAGGAGAAAGTACGAGAACACCGAGTACATATACAGCGGCTGGTTGTTCAGAGGGTTTGATGGTAGTGGGAAGTGAGTTCGCCTTGAGAAAGTACACATGGTTCTGTGTGTGTATATAGGATGGGATGCCGCATTGGCCTTGATAGGGAAATTCGCCAATGCAGGGTGGTGGGTTCCAATCCTTTCCCAATTGGAATGCACACACATAAGAAGGACCATACTCTCTTCATCGTCCTTTGAGTCCTTTCTGTTCCTTCTACTCCTTGCCTTCCTCTTTTATCCTTTCTATTCTCCCTCAATCCATTCCAGAACTTGTATTTGCCCTGCATGCTTCATTTACACAACTAAATATGCTCACAAGGAATACTGTTGAATGCATATTATCGTTTAATGTTATTATTACAATGGAAGCTTTTAATACTGGACTATCACCAAGAAAGGTACGTAGGAAGTAAAACAACTCTGTTGTTCCTGAATCTGTCATTTAGTTATATATTAAGTTTAATTAGCACAAAGGAACGCGAATTATTCGTTACGTGGCCATCAGGCATGTCATTTCACAGGTGACCACTATAAGGACTTCAATCAAGGTGTATACTTTAAATCAATACCAATTGTGGAGTCATAAGTAGTACATGTACAGCTTGTACAAAAAATGATAATCTAGAACTGAGGGTTTCATGGGAGATTGCCAGACAGGTTTCGAAAAAGTACCCATATTGAAACGTTATAGTAACACATGGAAAGATATAAACTACACAATTTTGTATAAATTATAGAAAGGGTAAAAGTGGGAGAGAGTTTTGGACTACTTGTTACGGCTTCTATTGAGAGAGTTGGGGCTTTTGTGCTTTCTCCAGTGATAGATGTATTAAGGTCAGCTAAGAGCTAAGGAGATGAAGGGTGATGCGGGTTAGCAGACAATGTTTTCCCCATTGGAAGAGAGAATCCCATCGTAACGAAAGATCTGAGAAGATGAAGGTAATATAATCATGACAGTTGACTACTACTATGTGGTTGGTTGGTTAGACTCCCGTGCAAACATTCCGTTTGACCTGGTGAACAGTACAGGGACAGGATTTTTTCCTTCCAGAGGAAATAGGGATGCTGAGACGGACTCCTACCGTCAAGAATGGAAGGGTGTATACAAGTAAAGTAGTGGAAATGGTCTGGCTTAAAGTTGTTATCTGTTGTTTAAAGCCGTAGGTTGAGAATTCTGGATGTACTAGGGAGATGACATTGATAGGTCCCAGTGTCCATGGGTAGTGTTGTGCCTGTTGTGCGGCGCTTCTACTGCTTTCGCTGCTTCTTTTGTGACTGAGGAGAGAGCACTTGTAATTTGATGGTACTTCACTTTCCTCCTTCCGTAGACTTTGTTTGGCGCATTTAGTTCTACACTAGGAGAAAGGGATCTGTCCCCCCTTCTACAGAAACTCATCTCATTGATCTTCATGATCTTGACATCATCTTTCCTTAACCCTAAAATCCTACTCTTCTCTATTCAGTTGTTAACTTGAGACGACTTTAGTCTTCAGATCAGAGTAAAAGCAAACTTCTTCTGGCTCACGTGGTTTGTATTTTGGCACTTCTTACAAGATATATTTGTATTTTTAAAGGGTATTTTTGCCAGATGAATATCTACATGTAAATGCGGGACTGTAGAGTAAAAATACGTTTCAAACAATAAATTCAAGATACCCTAATATCAACAACGAGAAATGCCTAAAGATTATATGAAGCAATGTGTGTGTGAAGACACAAGAAATGATACAGGGCAGTTGGACATAAAAGTTTCATTTCATGATCTTGAGTGACAGATTGAGCAAAAGTAAAAAGTTTACGGAGTAGGTCACAACAACCTATCTTCATTTGTTGAGGTCAATTTAGATGTTAACTGTTCCTCTTGCTTGCCGCTTCCACACAGACCATCTACTCATCATCATTTAACCGTAATAGTTTTGTCCAACTCATCGTTCCCTGTTTCCTGGTACATTCACTCTGCTCATTTCTTTCTACTCTTTCTTGCACTCTCTACTTCTTCTCTATTGGGAGAGCACAAGTTCCTGAAATATGATATTAACTCCACAGACCAATTTATATGAGATGTTAGTACTTGCTCAAGTGTGTTTGCTTCAGCTTCAGCTTAAAACATTCTTGATGCTCATTCACACCGGGCGACAGATTCCGTCTTACCATGTTACGTGCCTCCAATCGACGTACGAGATTACGAAAGACAAGTTTTGTGTTCACTGTTTACTAACTTCCTATCTTTAATTGGAATAGACATAACACCAACAGAGACCCACCATGCATAGTACTAAAGTGAGAGAATGAATGAGTTTAGCATCGTCTGGAGGCATTTCAATATGAAGGATCAGCAACCTTGGGAGTATTGTATCAACGGAGAAAGTAGAAACGAGATAAGCTCATTTGGAAAAGTGGTGTTGTCAGAATATTAATAACTCCCGGAGTAGTTTGACACGAAACATAGCTTCACTCTTTTTTGTAGTTGCGGGGCAATTCATTGGCGAATAAGTTAGATCTGGATGACTTTTTTGCAGTACAAAGTAAGAGTCAAAATGTTGAAGGGATTTTGTTGACGCGTCTCTAGAGGGATGTTTACTTGTCATAATTTTGTTCCTCGTAGCCTACTGCCAACTACCAAGTATGCTGCTTTCTCAGAAAGTTTCCTGTACCGAGTGAGAAGTACAAATTGAAGCAAAGAAACTTCTCTGTTGCTCAAGATCAAAACAGAAGAATTCTATATTGCTGTTTAGGTTTGTGTGACATGATGAGACAAATGAGACAACTTGTTGGTATTCATTCTTGGCAGATCTTAAGTTATGTCAGTTTATCTAGAATGGCTTTGCGAGGCTGCGACTATAGTCCCTTCCGTCTTGCTTCTAGTATGTGGTGTGTAGTGCTTACTAGAATAACATACTATTTTTGATATAAAACTGAAACAAAATAAAAGAGCATATGAGAGTTAATTTTGTATCCCTATTTTCTGCGTCGATTATACATCTACATTAAATCTAAATCCACATATGGCTTGATGTTCCACAGAGTAGCTTTATCGTTATCACTGAATTTGGTTTACTTTTACATTAATGTAGACTGGGGACTAATTAAAAGCTTAACATGCGATACTATGAAAGGTAGACTTTTGCAGAAGATAAACATCAAAATGAATGATTTGCACGAGATGTCAAGACATGAAAAAGTTTATCATTACATGAACAAGCCGATCATCTTGGTACAGTTTTTGCGATTGAAAGTTAACATAAAATATGTTGCTTTTCGATCATTCTTCCTATCGTACTCGTTTTGTGATATTTTTCAAAGAATAGTAGTCTTCAATTTGGTGGTTAACACACATACATATTACATTTCTTGACGAACACAGGAATGCATATATAGGCGATGAGAGAGTGATAATAATCTGTTTTCCAAATCCAATGTACCACCTAATGGAAGTCTATAAAGGATGGAACAGCATAGAAAAAGGATTAAGTCTAGTTTGGACGATATTAAGTAGGCCTACCTATTTCAGGGTGCAGTGTATTTTTGGATATGGGAGCGTTTGGTTGTTATACCGCTTTTACCTAAGGATTGACTATTGTGTTGTTGAATAAATGCCGATCTCTGCGATTATTCGGTGCTAACTTGCTTTCTACTGAAATGGATAAGTACGCCATGAATAACGGTTTAGCGTAAGTCCACGCTGAGTTAGGTGGGTCGGATCGGAAGTATGAGTCAAATTTTTAATGGGTCTATTGGGACTGGCTCCACCCTTTTACAGATAGATTCATGAAGCTCTTGTGAAGAGCAAAGCATCCAGGAAAGTACCGTGACCGTATGAATATGTCTGTAGATTTAGACGCGTGTGTATGACTGTATTGGTCCCTTACCACTACCTTCGCATTTTATTATGGTTATACTGTGTGTAGAGTGGCTATTCATCTTCACATGGCATGTTAAAGGCTCACCTTTCCACCGGACGGATGGATAAATTAGTAGGAAAGTCTAGTCAAAGTATATGTGAGGATTTCTCCTCTCAAGCATCAAACTATTCTACCTGTCTTTCTCGATTCCATACTTTCTCTCTCTCTCTCTCCTGAGATTATTCATCCTAAATTCTTACTCAGACATTTGACACGCGTTTTAACCTGCAAGCTTTTTAATATCGTGTGTAAGCGTTACATGTTAATGTAATTACTCCCGTAGAAAGGCATTTCTTTAACCGGAGGATTTTGGATCTGTGTCTTTAATTGACTATTGAGTTAACGGCTTTGGAAAGATAGAGGGATACACACGTATGCCTTGTAGATATATTTAGTGAGGACTGGAATAAGTAGGAAAGGATTGGCTGGGACAAATGAAACCGATGATAATGGTCAGTAGGAAGCGAAAAGGAATTCGTGTGAATTATCCGTGGTTTCCTTTCTCTCTGAATTCGTTGACGTAAGAAGGAAAGAAGTGACCGACTGGGGGAGTTCTTTCTTTTGTTACGATACACACCGGTGTTACTGAAGTAGGTAGGAAATAGGAAAGTACGGTTTTGAGTGTACCTTGGAACTATTCTTATTATGGCAATTTACTACACACACATAATAATAACGAGCCGGTCTAGCAAGCAGAGAGGGTTGGGTTTGGTGGCCAATTCAGTCTTGTATTAATGTACCGGTGGTTTTGTTAATACGCGACGGTGGACTCTTTAGTTATTTTTCCTGGTAGTTTGCCTCCACCGCATGTGTTTTCTTCTAAGACTCTAGAAGACTTTTATTTTCCACCTATTTAATACACGGTGTGCTACAAGTATTAGCATTTCGTGCAAGAAAGCCAAAGTAGAAAGTAGCTATTGCAATGACTGCAATGGTGTATACATTCATGTATGTAAATGAACGAAAACTGAGAGGGTTGCGAGACATGTATTATTGAGATTTAGAAAGTTAATGCGATACAAAGGGATAGGTTTATGTTCCTGTATTATCGTCATCATATCGTTCAACAGAAACGGTAATTGGTGTGCCCATTGCATGTCTCGATTGGGAAAGTGATCAGAAGAAGGAGGAGGAGGGAAAACAACCTTGGCTTCCACGATTTTTCCTGTGTAATTTGAGAATTCGACTCAGGCGAATCGATGAAAGCTGTCGGGAGTATTTTTTGAGACTGACGGTAGCAGCACTCCTCCTGGATGGATGATCGGATAAGGAAGCAGGAGGAAAGTGTGTGTATATACGGAGAGAAAGCAATGCAAGGAAGAAAACTCCCTAAACATGCAACCTGATCTCAGAAGGGGATAAGAAGTTAAGATTTGAACTAACACAACTGTATGATGAAAGGAAATAATATTTTTCTTGTATTTCACTTCAAACCCTTTATCTGCAACGTACTAGTAGAATAGGGGAAAGTTCAAAGACGTACATGTGTGTGTGTGTGAAAATATGTAGAAGGAAGTGAATTCATATTTGTGCATTCCTTGATTTGGGTTGGAAATAAATAGAAACGGAGGATATCCAGAGTAAATAATAATATAATAAAGAGTAATAATAAACTAGGAATAAGTATGGAATACTAATTTCAAACATACAAACGGCTGACAAAGAAACCTTACATGTCAACTAGTTTAGGCGTAGATAAATAAGTGACAAATGCCCGTATGTAGTAGATTGATGCTCAATACTAACCCATGTACACAGGTAATTTGTATCATATAGTGTATGAAGTGTTGCGGCTATTGATCTTTGTGATTTTTGGGTATAATTTGAAAGATAGAATACTCAATGCGGTGGATATGTAACACGTTCCTAGTTGAAATCGATAAAGATGCAGTTTCGCCTTCACCATAATTTATATGTAATGAATACTACAATAATAATAAGTAGTAGTGAAGGAGACTACAGATACATGCTATAGATACAGTGACACTGGAATGGAGGTTCAACCATGGAAAGTATTTTGCATGAACAAGATGAGTTCAAGAACAACTCGTTATGGTAAATTGTCCGTGTTGGAATTGAATGTTAAAGGAAAGTAGAAGAAGAGTAGTATAGAGTCTTGGGGAACTAGTGGAAGCTTGTACTGTGTAACTGGGTGATATTAGTCAGTAGTTCTCATTTCCTTGGGTAGTATGCTGAGCTGTTGAAAAAGTACTCTCACTTTCTCTGTCTGGAGGCAACAATGGAATGGAGTTTAATTCTCGTTTTCCTTAGCATCGTGTAGCCCACTTTGTGTGACTATTTTTCATCTGGAACAAGCCCAAGCACATGCTGGGTTGAAGGGGTGTGTCCTATTGGATGAATGCTCCCTACACCTTATCTCCAGTTGTAGTTAAGAGATAGCCATGACATCGAAGATCGCTTGCATGCTCCAACTTTTAAACCTAGGGTAGACAATGCATAACTGTGTCATCCGACAGAGTATGTGTGTGTATACGTAGAGCCGTGGTCGTTGCCAGACCGGTTGGTTGTTGTGTGCTATGCTATGAGTAGTCACACTGCTGGAGAAAGGCTGTTTTTCCAGAGTGTGTGTGATGTGAGAGAATGCGGGAGTGCCGAGGGGGTCCGGGTCCAGACTTGTAAGACAGTTTCGGTAGGTTTCGGGGCTGAAGAAACCCACTTTCGGATCAATGGATTGGGTGAGCCTTGTTCTGTAGGGCTGTAGGTGTTTCATGCAGCTTTGACTGAGGGGAGAAAGTTCCGACTTTTGCAAGTTGCTCTATGCTACAGGCTACGCGAAGAGTTAGCGGCCAAAGAGAAAGTGGAGAGACTAGGGGTGCTAATGCTGGCAAGGCTAAGAGCCCCAAGTAAGGGAGTGTAAGTGCGAGTAAAAGCATCTATGCTCATAACCGGGCTGGGACCTATGGTTGTAATCGAAGTGCTGCATCCTGTCTACCACCGCACTGCAATCCCAAAATGGCGAGCTCTTGTTGGCCCACGTCCCGTCAACTCTTGTCCAGTTCGTCTTTTCTCCTTCCCCAGAGTGACCTGAGAGTGACAACAATGGGGTAAACAGACCCACGGACTGTGGCTCCTCCCCAGCCTCAACAATTGGACCTCAACCTCATCTTCGAAATTCGTGGGTGCGGTTCTTCTGCTTCCTCATCGCTCTCTCTCTGTCTTAACTTTCTCTCTGTCTCTCTCTATCTATCTCTCAGAAGAACTCTCCTTCTATAATAAGTGTCCATCCTGTCACCCTCTCATTGTTACTTTCACTGTGCTCCTGTGTGTGAATGTGTGTTTGTTTGTGAGTGTTCGTCCAGAGAGAGAGGGCTATATATATACACATATGTGCATGTCATTGTTGTTGTTCGTACTCCAGAGATTCTACCCACGGAATAAATGTTAAGGAGAAATAAAACGAACTTGTTAACAAAAACCATATATTGGGATTGATTGTCAATGCTCTCATTGGCAACTTTGCATTACTCCAGTTGTCTCTCAGCTCAAAAAGTCCAGGAGGAAGAAAGTACAGGCTACAAGGAAAAAGCTATAACGAACCCGTTCCACTTACATACACAGCAATCCTTTAAGTATCAACTACTCATTGTTATTTTCATAGTAGTGTGCACACGCCATATATTTTCAAAGCAAAGCCACGTTTGTACGAGATACCAAGAGATTTATCCTGTATCATCGTTGAAAGCAATGTATTAATTCCTTCCGTTCATCACACCACCAAGCAACTGTAAATTATTACTGAACTTTAAGCAATTCTTCTGACTGTTGTTGACTGTGGGAACCAAGTCTCTTCTGTGGATCGACTACCCTTCTTCAACTATATTGAAACAAACGAGTCAATCAATTTTGCTGACTGTTACTCACCCGCTTCTACTACTAAAAATTAAAACCTGCAAAAGTAGAAGGCATCTTGACTACAACCCACCACTCAAATTGTTGTACTCATCATAATCTGCTCATTCGAATCAAACCAACCGTCATTATCCTTCCTTCCTCCCTGTCAAAACAACACATATTATTATTCTCGTCACATCATTCGACTTTTGACTCCTCTTCAAGTTCCGTGCTTTTTCATTATCTCATCATCCACTTCTCTGAGAAACACTTGGAGAAATCAACGACACTTATTAGTTTCGCCTGAACTCTTCCTCCTCGTGAACATATACACAATATACAACCTTACAATGATTGTGTGTTGGATAAGAGTCAGTTAGAAACACACGGAGGAATAAGAGAAGAAAAATCAGTTTGCGTTGAAATTTTAATTCCGCAGCCCTGAATCTGTATTCTGTTGAACACCCGGGTATTTTTTATGTGCACTGCAGTCATTTCTTCAGGGAGAAAGTCTTGATTTGGGAAAGTGATGCCTCCTCGGTCTCCACTGGAATCTCTTTTCTCCTTTTCCTACTACTACTCGTACAACTACCTACTGCTCCTACGACTACTACCAGTGCTCCAAAAACTACTTGGTGGTGGTGGCCCTAAAACCAGTGGTCCAAGTCCAACTCTCCTATCTTGGCACGGTCCACACCAACAGAACCAACTCGAACAAGTAGTGACAACAGCACCCTTTAATTCTACCAACAATACTAAAGCAGTCTTGTGTCTGTCATTGTTGTAGCTGTGAAAGTTCAATACAAAACTGAAAAAGTCCTCATCCTCAGAACCTTTGTGGTCTCATTGCAATACATAAAAATTGTGGAACAGATCGTTCAATGGTGTTCTTCTCATCAGTTATACGTACGGCAACACGAAGAACCTAATGTAGTTATTATTGTCACGAATAATAACCACCAGTCTCGCCAGTTTCGTCCATTCAGCACAAAAATCATTTTGTGTCCTTTCTCTCTAATACAAGGAGAAAGTAAAGGAATATTTGCAGTCACTTTTCAAGTGGTCAACATAATCTCCTTGCAACAATAAATGTCCAATCCACAAACTGACTAAAACATAATTTCTCTGTCTCTCGTCCATCTCGAATTCGAAAGTTCACATTGTTCAGCTGTATTGTACCCTCCTTTCTTGTACCGCAACTCTTCAACCTTCAAAACGCTACACACGCTATATTCATAAAATAAACCCGGTCTGAATTTATTTCACCCGTATATATGTGATCCAGTTTGTTCATCTTTGACCTAGTAACTGTGAGATACATAAATACCTAAAATATACATACTATATATACACATATATATGTATATATAGTATACTGTGTCCTCTTGTTGCCTTGCCTTTTCACTCAGTCTTGGTAGTCGCGAAATACGAGAATAATAACGACATTTAACACTCTGATTATTGCCACAAAACGGTGCTTAACTATACTTGCAATTATTACAAAAAAGAGCCACACACATGTATGTCTCTCTATCTGCTTCTTCATCAGCAATCTACACATAATTTTTAAAAAGAAAGCCATAATCGCCTCGCCTGCCGTTTTTTACACGTTATATTACTCACACACGCTTCAACAGATAAAAAGTTTGGTTCGAGAGCTGCTATAAATTCGATACCTTTTGACCTTGTCGTTGTTATTAAACCTTGCTGAATTTGCTACAACAACTTTAAACTCTAAAGGTGGTTTAGGGTTTTGAATAATTTATCCTGTGACAAAGGACGAAGAAGAATCTCATGTGATAATAGTTTAAGTAACACAAAAGATTACGTGAATATTGTTTGGACGAGAGAAAATAACTGTTGGTTGGTGGAACTCATTAAAAGTATCAAAGAGAAGAGGACATTGTTACAACGACTTGACTACAATCTGCTATATATAAAATACATATACTGTTGCTCGAGAAAGAAGAAGACGAAGCCCTGGTAAAAAATACAGAAGTTCATAGTTCATACTGAAGGGAACATCACACATCATACAACAACCTTTTGGATATTCTCTTCCTCACATATATACATACAACACTTTTACTCTGCATTTATTCGCAAGAAGCTTTTTACGCAAGACTGTTTTGTTAAATTTTTTGATACAACCTCAAGTCTACAAGTACATAGTGTTAAACCGTAGGCGGAGAATCATCATCAGCTATTTGCAATTTTTTATTAGACTACCAAACTCTACCTACGACTTATATATGACCTACCGTCGCATCTGTATGAGTGACTGGGGAAATTATAAAGCTTGTTGAAGAGAAGAAGTGCTTAATAATGTATCGACATGACCCTCGTGGAACCCTCCTACTTTGCTCCTGTTAGGGGGTAAAATAATAGAAGCTGCTGTGTGAAAAAGTGGTGCTTCAATTAGTAATAATTGGGAGGAATTAAAAAGGAATGGCAACGACAACTGGGAAGATGAGTAGTAGTGAATTCGAGTTTGTCTGAAATATGGAGTGCACTGACAATGGTGATTATTCAAAGGGTAGCTATACTACGAGATGTGGTGAGTTAGGTCATCTGAGGTGGTGTTTAGTTCCAGGCTGGCCTGGAGTTTGTAGAGAAGGGCGTGATGTTGGTGGCAGTGAAGTAATGATGAACCTAGTTGGATGTGGGGTTGTTGGTGAGATGGACAATTGGAGTGAAAGGTGGAGCAGATTATTATTACTAAGTGTTGAAGATGTGAAGGTTAGGTGAGGGAGCGAGTGACTGTAGCAGCGAAAAATGCCTTGGATATTACCATCGAGGTAGCATACAAGAATCAATCTAAAGATAAAGGTGGACAGATAAACTTTGGGGAGGTTGTAGTGGGTGTGGTGGGAGTGAAGGACGATGTGCGAGGAACCCGGGCGGCCAGGTGAAATCGCCGGGTATCCTTCCTTGTGAACCGAGAATGCAGGGAGAGGACGGGTACACGACAGCAGCAGTGGGATCATCAGCTCATCTCGGGGCCTCGACGGGACGGGTATCCGCACCTACTGCTACTACCTCTCTCTCCAGTACTGCTCCACTGAACGGGTCTGCAGGCTCTTCGAGGAAGAAGAGCTCCCCAGTGACCACGACACCTTCCACTACGACCACGACTTGCCCCACAGCCTCGTCCTCCGTAGGCAGTGGGGGTGGGAAGCCTCCGAATCGTCTCTCGCAAGTGAGTCTCAAAAAGTCTGAGGATGGGTCACTGTCGGTGTCCATCCTGGACCCGGGGGGAGTGGTGGGTCCCAGGAGAGGCTCCTCCCATCACCCTGGGGACGACCTGGGCTCCGACGAGGAGGAGGACGGGTCGAAAATGGAGCTGGAGTTGCAGTTTGCAGGGATTGACAATGAGACTGTGGAGTTGGACTTGGATGAGGATGATAATCACATACTGGACAGTAGTACGAACAATAATAACGTGGGGGGAAGTAGTAGAGTGTCGCCGCCAGTGGGGGGGTCCTCGGGGGCCCTCAGTAGTAGTGGTGGTGCTCCTTCCATGTTGCCTCCTCCCGGTGGTCCTCCTCCAGGAAAGCCCCTGGAGGAAGACGAAGAAGAAGACGTCGAAGGAGGAAAGACAGCTGAGTGCACAGAAGTGATAGTTCCGATACAAACCTTAGCGGAAAAGTGTTTGTTCTACGTGACGGCGTTTTTTATTCTGTTGGCCGTCTTCAGCCTCTTTGCATTCCTCTTCCTGGTGCCTTTCGTTATTGACCCGGCCTTTACGACCATCTTCATGGAATTCGACCCCGAGCCGGCCTCCTGCATGACCGTCTCGAATGTCCTGCACAATGGGTCCTCCAAATGCAACTGGACTTCGTGCCGTGAGGGGTGCACGAGGGAAATGTTCTCGTGTCGCCACATCAAGGTGAATTACCGTAAGCGAACGAGACCCACGGACCCTCCAGGCTCAGTCTCCGTATCATCGACGACGACGACGAGTAGTAGTAGTAGTGGTGGTGGGGGTGGCTCATCGAAGAAGAAGAATAATCATCATAGTAAGGCTAGTCATAACTCTGGTAGTGGTAGTGGGAGTGGTGGTTCTGGTGGGGGAAGAGGGAAGGTGAAACACAAAGTGACTAGTGGGAGTGAACGCTCCTCCGAATGGGATTACACGGATGCCCACCTCTTCCCCAACGTGAAGGCGTGTGGCTACCCTCCGGCTGTCAACTGTTCTGTGTTCTTCGAGACCTACGGCAAGGTTAACTCTTCCTTCGACTGTTACTACTCGAAGGTCGACAGGGGGATGGTCGTCACCTCCTATGACATGTCAAGGGTCATCATGGACCTCGTCTACTCCATGGCCATTCCTATCCCTAGTTTCATTATCTCCGTCGTTTACCTCATTTTTGCCTACTTTAGGATATACAACACTGACTCATCCTCTTCAAGTCGTCGTCCAGCTACTGCCGTCGTCCAGAGCTCTACTAATAATAACATCCAAGGGAGTGTCGGTGGGGGCCCAGGTTCCCTCGCCGGAGACCCCGACCCTGACACCGAGCTCTCGGCTGATGACAAGACCAAGATCATCTCCAAGTCTTCTAGTCGAGGGCTCCTCAACGCCGTCGGGGGTGGTGGGGGCCTACCCAACTCGGGAAAGCACCACCTCACTCAGATGATTGAGATGAACGATCTCAATCCTGCTATTCACAACTCGCCTTCGGCTGATGGTGATCTACTTCTTCCCAGGAGAAACAATAGGGCCCCCGAGCGGAATGGACCGGCCAACCCTGCTGCCAAAAATAAGGGGTACACACACTCATTACTTTACATGTCCTTCCATGTGGGAGAAAGCACAGGGAAAGCGTATGACATTCAGCAAACAAAAGTATTTCTTCCAAACTCTTCTAACAGCCCAATCCACGTTTAAAGGTTCCTCAGGCTTTATCACTCGCCAGATACGCCATTCCAATCTCAATCTGATTAGAAGCTTGTACTCACACTTGTTAAGACTTTCGGTGTAAAGTAATTTGTTCTTTCTCTCGATTGTCGATCGCATTTGTAGTCAATTCAAGATGAGAATTGGAGATTACGTCTTGTTGTCTACTAGCATGTTGTCTCAAGTGGATTAATCAATAATCCTGTATAGAAAATGTGTAGTAAGAGCTCTGACATAATGGTTGAGAAGTCATAATAAGAAAAGGTAGGCAAGTAGGCAACCAACCAGCTGCAAACCTTAATAGGATTAGCGGCAATGCAATGCATAATTGATAAAGGAATCGAGTGAGTTGTCTATATGTTTCTATTTATTCCTTCGGGTACCTTATTTTCTAAAAGGTTTCTTGATTCTTTCTTTACTACTAAAGAGAGTGTAAGACAAATAAACCCTGATGGAGGCTACAATAAGCTCCCTACTTAAGAAGAGACTCATAACACTCTTAAGGGCAGCAGGTTTGATTGAACAGATTAAGGAAATTAGCAGTGGTAGGCAGAATATTTCTTTGAGCTTCAGGTAGATTCGTGGTTTCCAATATTCCAATTGAAAAATGTACTGCTTTTATATTCCTAACAAGTTTAGTGCAATACAAAAGAATTCTCGGTGTCCGACGATCCAATCCAATTATGCATAATCCTTTTGGATTTGCTTATTCTATTTCTCTGTTCTCTAGTGTTTTGTCTACCACTACAACTTGTATAACTTGTTGTGGATAAGAAGCAATAATGCACGCCGAGTCAGGATAGAGTTTGTTTGCATTGTGTACACAGAGTTTGTTTGGAGAAGCCAACGAGTAGTTCATACATATAGTTCGTAAAGAGGGATAGAGAAAGCCTATTGAATTACAAATAATATTTCCATAATATCATTTGTTGAATGAGGCAGGGAAAGAGAAAGCATTTGTAATCATCATCGTCTTGAAAGAGAAGGAGAAATGTATCAAATTGGCATGTTGCAGTTTTTGTATCCCCAGATTTTATGCTCTGTGAGTGTGTGCTGTTAGTGAATTAAGGAAACACTAAATGTTTGAAGTGGCTGTGGGGATTATATGATGTGTGAGGAATAGATTGAAAGTGTTTACAACAGGAAGGATTCCAAACCAGAAGAGGTGGAAGTGTCTAGAATCATGTTTTCACTTGGGAAAAGTTCATACTGGTCGAGTGGGTTTAATTATCCGGTGTAAAAAAGTAAAGCTACGTAGTTGTGTTGTTTTTTGTTGTCAAGAGTTGGGTGCAGGGAAGGAAGGTGAGGTATGGAGAGTGATTGATTCACTGTGACAGTACTACTGACTCTGATCGAAGTCTAATTTTGGAACCTTGATAGCTACAGTTATTCTATACGTATTCTACCTGCTTACATATACCCGAAAGTTATGTTGTGAATGTGTGATGGTGGTGGTTGAAGTGTGTATTGGAAATCGGTTTAAATATGTATGGACAAAAACTAGTGGCATGAAGGTGGTGGTGGTGGTGATAGTGGCAGCTTACTTTTTTGACACAGCTAAAGCTGTCAATACGAGGAAGAAAGTGTTTGAACTTTGAAGCATTTTATTGACGGCTGGTGTGTGTGGACTAGTTGAGTTTGTAGCAGTAGAGGTTCATTACTATTCACTAGGAATTGCTCACTTGTCTCTTAGAAGGAGGGTTGTCGTCGTCGTCGTTGTAGTACTTGTAGTGTATCAATACTTTCATACATTTTAATACTTGGCTAGATACAACCACTCTATAATCTATACTTGTCTACATACCCATTTCTCCTCTTTGGCTCTTGGAATTTGAAATTTTTGTCAACTCTTTTGCTTTCTATGCATGACAGGGTCAGTTGGGAATTTTGGGTTGTACTTGTACTACTACTCAATAATATGAATGATTGATTGGTTGTACGTGAGAGTAAAAATCGATGAGTAATATGAGGGGAGTTTATTTTGTACAAATTTGATCTTTAGTTATGAAGCATAAAAATGTGGTGTGTGTGGTGGAGAGAGCCCTTTCGTGTTTCATCCGAAGAAAGACTTTGCATGGACGAGAGCTCTAGTAGTTTTGGTTGTGGATAGTGGTAGTATGGAGAAAGTAAAAAAGTTGATGTTGCCAAAGTGCTTGGCTGGCTGGTTCACTAGCTCGTCTTGTCTGCTGCCGTGTGTATGTACCGTGTTCGGTCTGCTCCTACTGGTAAACGGATGTGCTATTTTACTGCGGTACTCCCTGACGAAGGAAACAGACGGGTCTGCGAGTAGAGAGCACTATGTATGGAGTATGGAGAGTGTAGGCTTTCTTCGAGATTTAGGATTCCTAATCGATTACATTCCACCTTCCTATGCATTTCGGAGAGAAAGTCTCTCTCTCTTCGGATTAAGGACAACCGAAGGAGTGAGCGTGTTCGTATAGTTCGTGTGATGCTTGTGTGCTCCCTTTCATAGTCAGTCTATTTTGTTGTAGACAGACACATTATTATTGGCACGAAACAACACGTAGTCATTCTGTGTGTGTGTGTGTGTGGATGGACTCACGAACGAAGAAATGTTCACTACAACATGAATTCTACATTTTCCCCTTTCTCTTCTTCATGACTTTCTTTCAATTCAAAAACAGTCTCAGCTTTCTGCCCATCCATAAATAATTTCCTAGCTTAGTTAATTAGTTTTTTATTGTGAGACAAAAGGTAGAAAAGGTTAGAGTAGTGGAGCTTTATTTCCAAGGCCCAACGTGTAACTGGTCACAGAAAAAAATGAACCAAGGTAGGGACTCATCAGGTTATCCTTTTCTTTATTAATATCTGGATTTGATGAAGACGTAACCGTACGCTAGGTTGATTTGTAGGTGTATAGTCAGCAGTATATTTCTACTGTCTACATAAGCTATATAGTTTCTTTAGTCATTTAGAAATGTAGAAATTCTATGAGGATCCTCAACACTTGGCGAAGATATAAGTTCAAGCAAGTACAGGGGTAGAAAGCTCATCTTGTTGTTTCATCCATCCCAATCCCAAGGAATTTTTACGATGGTTGAAAAGAGCTCCGATGGGAATGCTTGGTATGGTAGTGGTGGTGGCAATGTGGCTGCCGTGGTTCATCTCTCGGACTTGCTGAGAGAGTTCGGATTCTTCAAAGTTTTGTCTAGAGAGTTTTACCAAATACTTTGAACTAGGATGTAGTTTTAGGTGAATGGGTGTGTTGTCCATGGATTGCGTAGATGCAGTGCAGGGTGTGCCACAATCGTTCACCCTTGTCCACTACAGCATACAACAAATTCCCCCAAAACTCTTTTAATACCTGATAAAAGTGCCTGTACAGATAGCTACTAAATTACACATGACCGTGTATCCATCCCTCTTCTCCTTAATACTTACCTTCAGCCAGTCCAAAATAAATGAGCTTATTAGACTTTCACTCTACGCTGCATGACTCATCTCATAAAAGAATTAAGAAGATTGAAGAACAAAATAATAACGGAGGCGGTATAATTCCATCTTTACATTTGTATCCGTACCATCAATTGTAATGGAATACGACAGACTTGGAGACTAGAAGAAAGTATAGTGTTTGCTCAAAAGTAGAGAGGGTTGAGAAGTAGATTATCTTCAAATGGACTTGTTGGGCTCCATTTGGTTC